>BGPR01000316.1:213469-225184 GCA_013235015.1 Araneus ventricosus | reverse complement strand
TTCTTTCATTCCTTTACCATTTGCCACAAAGTAATTGCATCAAAAGTTAAAAGGATGAGCTCTAAACCCCAAGAGCTAGATAAAAACTTCCCTCTACTTTAAAGCAAAATAAAATATTCAACGTCATCTGGCCTAGATGCGATCCACAAAGTTTCTAGATAAATAAATGGAGCATTAACGTTGATTAGATTCACGTTAGATCTAAATTGGAATTGAAGTAAATTAATGCACATTATAAATGGTTAGTTACATAGTTTAGCACATTGTATGGTATAGTTATGAATTTTAGCTTATTGTAGAGTATAGTTATATATTTTAGCACATTGTACGGTATAGTTATATATTTTAGCACATTTTTAGTGTAAGAAACGTTTATAGCTAAGGTGCGCCAATCAAAGTCAATTGTACTTAATCTATAACCTTAATTCAGCAATAATGATTATTTTGTGTGAATATATTTTAAATTCTACTTAAATCTACATGCAAACGAAATGTGAAATGTAATACATTTAAGTTAAGTTTAAGTATAAAGAAATATATTTACGATATTCTATTTCTTTAACAATTCAATTTATTTTGCAAAATGATCTCCCAATAAGTCCTTCGCAAACAAAATAAAAAATGATGATTTATGAATTTGTCTGTCATTCATGAAATCTGGATTGGCTATCTGCTGTTTGTAAAGCTTATAGACTAATTTACGATATGCGTCCCGCCTTACTTTGCCAATATACTTGTCTTTCCCCATTTTAAATTGGTTTCTTGTTTTACCAAATCTTATTTTTTCCATATATAATCGAATTAAGTAATAATTTTCCTAGTACAATACCATATTTATTTAAAACGACAATAGTATAATTCGTTTCAGGAAACGCGCCTATCGCATTCGTAAGATTCCTTCTCTGCAGAGAGATGATAGGCAGGGAGTAAAGCTGGGCATTCACAAGAAGGCTAGGCTATGCCATTTGTCCCAAGACCGGTTTTCTTTTTCACCCATTCAAGTCGAAAGATTAGGCACGTCATTCACAGAAGCTACAAAGTTTGTTTTTGATACACCTAGTTTGAGAAGATTCAAAGTCCCAGAGTTACTCCCACACCACTCTCCTCCTCCTCTACGAGGCGGATTTCCTATTTTACTTTCAACATGATCTAGCATCGTCGCGTGGGGCCCCAATCTAGGCAGAACCTTTTTTTCCCGCTACCCTCGCAGAGAGGTCCTCAAAAGACCATCCGGCCATTCCAATCAGACTTCAAACTATTCGGAATTCCAAACATCCAATCCATTCGCGCCAATTTCCATCGGTTTCTCACACTGACGAATGGTTTTTCCTTCTCGTGTTCCAAAAATCTCGGAATTCAACAGCGGTGAATGCTCGTTTAAGAACAGCATTTTTTCGGAGTTCTTTGTTAGGTGCATTTTTCTTTTACCAATTCTTTTCCAATGTTGATTTTTATTTTCTTTTTGATCGAGGTATTTTGTTTCAACTTTTATTTTGTTGAAACTTGTGAAATGTTTCTATATAAATGCTTGATAAAAAATAAACATTTCCTTCTCCATCTTTCATCTCTCTCCTATTTTGGTGAAATCAAAGCAACTGGCGCATGCGCAACAGAGCGGAGGTGTTTCCGCATCTGAAAACAGACATTATCTTCTATGGCCTAGATTTATCTATCAATATTCTGTAATGTTTTCTCACATGAAACCGAAAATTAATCGCAAGTCTCACACTATTTATTTATCCACACCATATATTTGCCCTTTAAGTAGTCATACTCCTTTGAGCAAAATTAGAAGAGGCAATTATCGATATTTTTTGATTAATGAACCTGTCTTTGTTCTTAAGATAACAACTTCATCTAGATTCTTCGACGGAAATGACTTCAAAGATAAATCTCCTCTCTTATCGAAAACTTTATTAGGAATATCAAGTCGCTGCCGATGAGGAAATGCAGGGTGCTCTTCAAAGTTGGAAGTTAAAATCGAAGAACCTTTCAGAATGTATTCTTGACTTTCACATGAATTCTTCACTGGAGAGCAAATTGGTGTTAAGGGGCATAATCCCATTAAGATGAAAGGAGGCATTTACGCCCGAGTGCTGCTTTGTTGGAGAAGAGAGTCTTTGTGTGTGGTGGCATGGGCTATTTCGTGTTTAGAATTGAGGAAGAATGCAAGGTCGGATTCAGTTGGAGAGGTTCTGAATCAACTCGTTCTAGAGTTTTTAGAATATAAATCAACAAAATATCGAGTTTTATTTTATTGGCTCGTTTCGTTGATCTTAGCCTTATTCTCATTGTATCAAAATTTCAAATTCGTGTCTAATATTCTGGAAGTTATTTAGATTTTTATTTACGAATGACAAATGAAATATATTCGCAAATGACAACTTTAAATGGCTTTTTATCCTTTTTAGGTTTTTATTGATTCTCATGCTTTAAAATGTAGAGGCTTTTTACTTGTTTAAAATAGCTCTTTCGAATTTTTTCCTGTATATGTTTATCATTACGCATATGGTAAAGATTGATTGTTTTGATTTATTGATTAGTTTTTATATACAAGATATAAAATGATGCACTGCTGAATATCCCAATTTTTTGCTGTAGATAATAGCAAACATTTTATATTTAATTTTAGATGTATCTTAAATTCACGCATGCACAGTTTTGTGTAATATATTTCAGTAAATCTACAAATAAAATTTTTGAAGCAAAAATATTCATATTTGAAAAAGTAGTAGAGAATAATAATAATAAAAAAATTAAATTTTAACTAAAGAGCAAATAAAAAATTTTCTTCTTTTCAGGGAGATTTTATTTAAATGTTAAGTTGCAATACTATCAAAACTTTTTCAATAATACTTAAAATGAAAAAATAATATTGGGGAGTTTCCGTGTTTCCTTAAAAATAAAGCTTTTCCGTGACAATAATGCTTCATGAGTTGTGAATGTGGTTATATTTCGAAAATCCTGTAAATTGCAGCGGAGTAAAACTCCAGATCAAGAGTATTGATATGTTACTAACAGACACACATTTATTTAGATATTCAGTCCGTACAATCGATGAAACCTTTCATTCGTTGTGGTGTTTATTTTTTATTGGGAGAAGTCTTTTCACTTAACTCTTTAAATATTAGGTTGGAACATGAAATATGTATATTGTTACGAAAATCGTCAGTTGTGTGTACGTTGAAAGCATTTCAACAAGCAAGATAATGGAGAATAACGCTTTATTCCACGAATATTCTAGGAAACTCGAAGCACAAGTTACACGAGAAACAGCAATTGGACAAATTAGCAACACAAGCAGGTAGCAAATCACTAATAATAACAATAACAGCACTAACAATAGCGCTCAGCGTCTAACAGCTGACTAATTCGCGATGCAAATCAAACTCCAAAGAGATTATTCTAAAGACATTCCCTCGTTTCAGCATATCTGAGTATTTATAACCTTCCGACAGAGCGTGTCATGGAATTCTCTAGAAAGATCTTTATATCTCCATTCCTAATAGAGATAGGGCCCTAATTCTAGTATATTCTAGAACCTTCATTTTATCGCCAAATTTGTCTCCAAATTTTGGATTATTGGCTTCCATTCTCTTATGAATCTCCGCAAATTCCTCCTTCCTACCATAAAACTAACATGGGAGGAAAGCAATATTACCGATTTGTAGCAATATTAACAGGTGTTGGAAATGAGAAACTGTTAGAAGGAAGAGAATTATTCATAGTATGGGAAGAATTTTGAAAAACTGTGCAACTATTAAATGAACTATCCCTAATAATTTGCCAATACTGTAATGAGAATGATTTTCTAACCCAAAAGTTCACATGTATATTGTCTGAATGAGTAAATAATACATTTAAATTCTGTTCAATATCTAGGCTATAAATATCCAAGAATGTTTTATTTTCAGTAATAATATCACCCATAAAAATAAGAATTCAGAAATATAATATCTACATTTTCATAAATCTCTACATTCAGGATTTGAGAACATAAAATTAAATCCCGGTATTGAGGCTAGATTCTGACCATAAAACCCCATATAATTATACAAAAACCAAATTCAAATGAATAAAAATTTAGAAGCCTCATCTTAAAATATATAAATAGCACTCGTATGATTCAGAATTTCTATAACACGATACGAAAGAATTGGGAAAGTCGCTAATAATGCGTAACATAATAAAGAGTTTTAAGAGAAAAGCCTATCTCATTTGAAATTAGGGAAATAATATGGAATATTCCATTATAAATCAGGGGAAGATAGCACATCTGGAAACAAATGAACTTAATACTACTCTATAAAGGGTTAAACAAATGTTTTTGATAGCTATATTCCCGAAATGAACTCAACTGAAAAGATAATGAAAGTTTAAGAGAGAACTTGATAGGTGTTTTGCTACGCAAAACGAAACTTGTAAAGATATCTTAGCTAAAAGCAAGAAGTATCAAGTGAGAGAATTTTTTTCCAAGTATTGAATATAATCCAAGATAATGCAGAAAAAAGTTTATAGAATGGAGAAAATTGTCGAAAAGTTACGCCATTGAATAATGGCGCTTGGTAATGATGAGGAAGACAATATTTTATATACTTAAAAATGTATACTACTTTTCTGGGGGAAATTGTTTTAATAAAATTATTTGTCTTAATTTAAAAAATAAATTGCTGTGAAGTTTTTAATTTCTGGGACCGAAGCCCTGTTTTTATTCTAGTTCTTTGCTTGGAATAACTCGATAAATGAGAATTGTTTAAACGGTGCTTTAATGTAAGTGGTAAACCGTAAGAAATTATATTACATTACATTCATATAGTCTATAAATAAATATTTCATCACAAAATCAAAGAATTAATGCATTGAAAAGATGCGACAGATGTTTTTGAAAGTGATGACTGGTTGAAAAAAATATCCTTCTAAAAACCATCTACATTGGAAAGAATTTCTGTTTCATTTCTTTTTGATTGAATGAGTTTTTAAATTTATCTTGAGTTTTTCTCGATAGGAAAATAATTATCATTGGCCAGAAATATGCTTCTTTCTCATGCTCTTAGTTAAATTTAAAAACTGATTTCTTTTTTGGATTTTTTTATTCATTTCCAAAGGCTGTAAAATGCTCTGCAATCTTTATCTACGATTGGCATAATTTTTGTTATGAGAGTATTTATTTAAGGCAAGGCAATGTGTGTTTTATTGAAATGCGAAAGTTCAACCATCGGGAATAGCCATAATTTGATAGTCGATGTAACGGAAGTTCACCTCTAAAAACACCATCAAACCCCATCCTTAAGCGATTTGAAATTTCTAATGAAAAAACGTTAGCTAATCGATATTCGTATTTTTCTCAAGCGTGTAGTTAAAAGTTCGCGAGTTTTCCTAAAATAGCTATCAGAATGTTACGATATTTCAAGAGTAAAATTTTACGAGCTTTCCATGAGTGAATTAAAAGTCTCGAAACGGGAAAAATTGCTTTCACCCGTTTTTTACATAGTTACTAGAGGGAATTAATAGACTCTCATGGAAATATTCACTATTCTATGTGCAGAGACATACAGTGGTGTTAAAGTTAAAAAGTATAAAGCTGCTTATGATTACATCGTAACTCGAAATACGTTTACGCTTAAGCACTTTAAGATGCGTATACACTTGCCAGCCGAGCGATTCGCGAGAGGTTCGTTGAAAATATATTCACAATAAACCAACCATGAATCATGGGGAAGGAGCGAACCCACTTCGAACCATCAATCATCGTTTGTCATTGGCCAATATAGGGAGGGGATCTTTGGAAATGTTTAGAATACGCCTTGGCTTGCTAATTTGATGATTTTCCAGGCTCGAGGGAGGTTTACGACAAACGTCGAAATACACTCTAACACGTGCCATCGTGAACTGCGAGTCTCTTTGTTTTTGCGGGAAAACCGACAGAGTTTGGTTCGTAACGAACCCAAAACCAAGTCCACACTTGTTAACCAGCTGCTCCAGAGCGGATGACGAACTTTCGACTCGCAAGTGTATACGTGCATTAAGATCTCTGAAAAAGACATGCGAGCAAAACTAACAGTTAAGATATTAGAGCAGCAACAAATTAGCTTCCCGTTATATAAATAGGTTTAAAAAACTAAATTCTTCCTCTTGCCCCTGTGGTTCCATTGGAGATGTTGACCACTATGTGTTCAGGTGCCAATACACCAAAGATTTCCATCTGAAGGAACCAATAGCGGCTATCGGCAGGCGTAGTTCAAAAATTTGCAAGAAAACAGAGAGCGTCTTTGGAAATTGAAAAAAAAATTGTGAAATAAGCAGAAATTTGTGCGACCAGTTGATCAGGGACTGAGCCATTGGGCCTCTTTTTTTCTTGACTAGATCAAGCTTATTATCTATAGCTTATTTTATATTGTCTTCTTGTCCGGCTAGATTGGCGTGCTTTTTTCCGCCCGCAGAGAGGCCAATTTCACTTTTTCATTCAGCAACAAATTAGCCCAACGGAAGGAATAAAATAATAATCGTTTATTCGCGCAGCAGAGCAAAGGTAAAAATTCTGCTGGTACAGTAACAATTCCGATCGTAAGAGAGAGATTAAGAAAATTCATCTTAATTTTGAATTTTCCATTAAAATTAGGTAATTACTGTATGCAATTAAAATGTTCGTTAATTATGATTAATTGTCCCTTCAATCAATAATATCATGTTCGTCTGCATATGTATAAACATTTGTTGGTGGAAAAAATGTTGTCGGACAAAAATGGGCCGGTGAAATTTTTTCTTCTGGAACAGGTATCAAGATTGGGAAAAACTTATGTAGAGCTGTTCTGGTAAAATGGTGCTCGATCCTACTTTCAAAACTGTAAGGAGTTTGTAATGAAGAATGAATTCATTAGCAAATTCAGTAAATTTCAAGCATTAGTACCTACTGGTTAATATGAGAATTAAATGATGAACAAAATAAAAAGCACAGTTAATTTAACTATTCATACCTCTTTTCTGGTATTTCAGTGGTACTTTGGTTTTATTTGGAGGATAGTAGTTTTGATATCCGATATTGCCGAATGTCTACTGCTTGTGAGCATAGTGCACCTTAAACCTGATGTTGCGGTCAAACGATTTCATATTTTAATTTTCTAACTGCGTATCCCGCGATTTCCACGGGTAGGAAGCGAGTCTATTTTCTGCTATATCCTGCGATTTTCACAAGCTAATATGTTTACTTAGTACTTTTATAGCGTTGGATCGTATTACGCTAATAAAGCTTTGCATATAAATAACAATTCGCTTGGCTCAACGGTATTTGAGCACGTTTGCAGACGTTTGTTACACAAAATCGTCCGATGTGTGTACGGTGAAAACGGTTCAACAAGCATGATAACGGAGAATAACAATCTATTCCCGAATAGTCTAGAAAACACCAAGCACAGGTAACAGGGAAAACAGCACTTGTACAAATTAGCGACACGAGCAGACAGAAAATCACTAATAATAACAGCAATAGCAGGAACAATAGCACTCAACGTCAAGCAGCTGACTAAGTCGCAAGACTCCAGACAGATTCTTCGAACTCCGAGGAGGTTCAAAGACGATTGTTTAACCTCAGCAACTCCTGGTTCTTATACCTTCCCAGATAGGATGTGACGTCACATAGAATCATCTAGTAAATTCTGTAAATGTCCGCCTCTTATAGAGATATCGAGAAAATTCTAATATTTTTGAGATCCCTCAGTTTGTCTCCAAATTTATCGCCATGTTCAGGGCTCTTGGCGTCTATTCCCCGATAGGTAGTAAGAACATCTGTAAATGTCTCTTTCCAACCATAAAACTAACATTGTGTGAAAGCGACATTACACGTTCGTAGCACGCTGCATCTAAATTGTGATTTAAAAAAATTACACAGTTAGACGGCTAAATGAGAAAACTGGATGCCAGCTCACATGTCTTCCTCGTCGTAAGATGAATGGAAAGATCCAACATCAGTAGTTCTCGTGTTGCTTTATAACGGAACGTTAATACAACGAATTAAGATCAATTAAATCGTCTTTTCTGCTCACGAAATCCAACATATGGACGTATAAGGAATGATTCTTAGGATATTTGCACAAAAACGATATAGTATGAGTTCAGTAGGATTAATGTATAAGGCTTTTAACCCCTTCCAGGCTGCGCAATGACATCTTTGGGTAAACTTTTAAAGATGCGTCGAAGAACAGATATTAGATTTGTTTTTGGACGCGAAGTCTACTGTTCACAGAACTACTTGTATAAGACAAAAATAATTGACATTAACTTAAGTTACATTTAGTATAGTTATATTTAAGTACGTCCCTTTCTAGAGAAACTCGAGGGCTATTGTGGAACGAACATCATAATTTGGAACCATGATCAGATGAAGAGGATGACACCTGAGCCAGCATTCCCCTCTCCAAACTTCCGCGTCACATTAGCATTAGGGTATTTGGCCACGACGATTTAACTTTCAGCAAACCCGCTTACGCAGCGTGTTTCGAATTTGGGACCCTGCGGCACAAAGTAAAATTTGAGTAATTGGAAACACTTTTATCAAAAAATCAAAAAGTGTAGTTCACAGAAATAAGTTTAGCTTACGTCCAGGTTTAGGTAACTTTAGCATATACGTCCAGGAGATTAGACTTCATTCCCTATTGCTAAATAAATCCCACTTTTACATGGGGTTTTATGTTTTCAGTGTCCTTAAGGAATTTGAGAATAAAATTATGATTAAAGAAACTTGGAAACACCCTCAGATTGCAAATGGTGGACTTATGTTTTTGAGCAATCCCTCCTCCAATGATAGTATGTACCTCCTTCGGGAGGGGTCGGGCCATGGCCTGCTGATAGGCTATTAGGACTCCGGCCTCAGTGCTCGAGCAATTGCAGCGGCTGTCATTTAGATGACCCGGAGGCTACAGGAGGGCGGGATAGATCCATCCTTTCTGGTTCTGCTTTGTTTTTGAGCAGCACATTACACAAGTTTCATTTGGCATATTTTTAAAATTTTATATTACATACAACTATATTTATGCCATACTTATTGTAAAATAGCTCTTATTACGTAATAATTTAGCCTTTTTAATGTCAGATTTAAGAAATTTTGAATACATTCTTTTTCTGGGATATATTGTCCCAATCGCATTTAGCAGTGGGGCAATATATCCCATCAGTGATAAAATTACTTGATTATTCTTACAAAATAGACAAAAATATTAAAAAAGCAATTAAAAATGTGGAAGGGTACAAAATAATAGTAGACAACGACAAAAAGTAAGAATCTGGTGAATGACTTCTTGTCTTTCTAGATATTCTCACTTTTTTGTCTCTTTAGATATTCATTAATTATTGATTATTCTTACAATGCTGTAAATTTGTTTCCCTGACATTCTAATATTATGGCAGGAAAGAGAGTTTTACAGAAGTTTTACTGGAATAGTCCCAGTCGATTATACTGTTTGGCCATATTGCCCCGGGAGATTTCCAGGAAACGCGAAAAGTGAAAAACTTCAATTTCATCGTATACTTCTTTTAGTGAGTCAACATTAAATTAAACTACTTTTCGTATTTAAATTTTAATCACGCAAAAGTCGGGTCGAAGGGGTTAAAAGAGCTCCTGAAATCCGAAAAAAGTCGAGAATCACTGATGTAAAGCATATTCCCGAAAATAATATCCGAAATAAAGCAAAACTTTCAAGTGTTCCTAATTGAAATCCTGCAAAAAAATTAGCGTCCAATCCATTATTTTGATTAAAATATCTTCACCCTTCAGCGGAGCGTTACTTCAAAAGGACCGTACAATTATCTCGAACCCCGTACGACAGGAATAGTTACTTAAGTCCTTTGATCCCGCGAGGGATTCAGAATTAATTGAAACCGGGATTTAATATTCTTCAGCACATTTATCTCATTAATGCCAAGATATTTTGTATTTAAGCTGCCACGGAATCGATAAATAACAGCAAAACTTTTAAAAGAACCCGTGAACACAGTTACAGTTAATTAATATTCGCTCTCGTTTAATTTCCAAAATTGAAAGCAGTTTTTATAGTGACGGTAGTTAAATTGTTGAAAGCCTGATTATTGATGTGACCAATTAATTTTAAGTAAATTTTGCTTAGAACGGGAGAAATAGGTGCGTTGTTTACACTTCAGTACCTCTACGACGAAAATGCGACTGGTTTATGTTTCAAAATTGTTTACAGCTTTTGGTTGATTAAATTTGTTAGGTGAATTCTGTAGTTAAAGGGAAACTACTGAGGATGGGCTAATTATCTTTTACGGATATTTTCCTCAATTTAGACAGCAACCCAAAAGTGTCAATTGACTCCACCAATTTCGTGGAGCAAGAATACTTAGCGTATTTTTGGCGACTATCAAGCTGCAGAATACTGAAAGTTTTCGTTTATATTTATACTTGGCTTCAACTATTGCCGCCGAGCTAACACAAAGCTTCCTCTTTTTGGTATGGACTGAGAGCCATCTCATCCCCCCGTACCAGTGACCATTCCGGTCACTGAAAGGTTTGATGGGCTTGACACAGGAATTTTATTTAAACCAAACAGATATTTTCACTATATTAGACAATTTTCTGTTGCTGCTCTTTTATTGGTAGTTGACAGTGAGACACTTGTTGTTGGAGACACGTAATGCTCACACACTGGAGACACAATCTTTCCACTTGTTATTAAAGAAGGCTCAATGTGAACTATACATGACATGACGCCACACCACACCCCTGGTGCCTATAACCTCAAGGGTTATCTAACCAGTTGGGTGGGTGCAGGGTGGATGAGTACAACAATTTCGATCACAGGGCCCTGGGAACCCACGCGAATGTCATATCCCGAACAACTTTAAATTCTCCCCTCCCCCATGGTTTAAACTTATGAAAAAAACCGAAAACTTAAACTGGAGAAATTACTGAATCAGAACAAAGATAGGCTTTGTCTGGGTAACATACTCTTAAAGAGTTTGACATTTACAGACAGAAATGATAAAAAAAAACATTTAAACAACAGAACTTAATTAAATATAAAACATGCAGGAAACACACAAAAAGTTTGGAAAATATACACAATTAATCATAAATATCAGAAAAAACTGTTCTGAATAAAAAATGAACAAAGAAGTAATAAAATAATAATAATATTAATTTTGGCACAAATTGTTTGCACTGTTGGTATTATGGCAGTTGATTACACTTGTTCCTAAAAATCCACGTTCTCCCGTGCTTATACCATATGCACGGTGAAAATTTCAGTGGAGCACGAATCTAAGTATGTATAGGGCATCAGTAACATGGTGGATTAAAGCATGCATGGCATAGTCAAAGAACATGAATCGGAAGAAGAAGGTTATGGGTTCTATCCTTCTGACCGTGCTCTTAACCAATATTATTTAAAAAAGGGGTAGGTCGATATGTGCTTCAGCAGCAAGTTTTTCGCTGTGGTCAAGCTGGTTGTTGAAGGGTTTTCTGCAAGCGAAATGCAACAGTAGGTCAATTTCCACTGAAAGTTCTCCTGGAAGACAAATCGCTCCCACATGTTGGAACTAAATCAGACTGCCTCAGGTGTCATCTAGGTCACCAAAGGTCGCTTTCATAACATGTTAAGATGCCAAACATCCCCTCTTATCACGATGTTTTGCTTCACGACTAGATATCCTAGATCAGACTTCCTCAGGTGCTATCTAGGTGCTCGAAGTTCGCTTTCATAACGT
>BGPR01000316.1:159895-213459 GCA_013235015.1 Araneus ventricosus | reverse complement strand
TCTTATCACGATGTTTTGCTTCACGACTAGATATCCTAGATCAGACTGCCTCAGGTGCTATCTAGGTGCCCGAAGGTCGCTTTCATAACATGTTAAGATGCCAAACATCCCCTCTTATGACGATGTTTTGCCTCACGACTAGATATCCTAGACCAAGTGGGATTAGTTCAGCCGCATATGAGATATATTCAGGATTTTTACCTCTGTTTATGGAATAGGGTAGTGGTATTAGGGTTTCATTCCCCCCCCTACAGAACTGCTATTTTTCTCTCCTGTAATCACCCTGTCGATAACTTTACTCTCTTATTCTTTCGTATGACCTCATGTGAGATGATTTGATTTATTCCTAATGAAGTTAAGCAAGTGCATGTAACTTCATGAGCGCCAGAAAAATATCACAAACCCTATAATCCAGTGTTTGAAAAAAAATGAATTCTAGTTTTAAAATGACATTTTGAGATTTCATCTAACCGTACTGTTCCTGAACCGAGATCATTTCTCAAGAAAATTTGAGTGGTGTCCATTCATGGAATTTCCGCGCCATACAACAGTGAGGGAGCTCACAAAAATTAAAATAACTTAACAATTAAATATGCTCACTAATTCGAAGTAAGCAAACAAAATTTAAAATGTAAAGGTAAGATGATTTAAGAAAAAAATCAGATAATTAATCTAAAAACATAAGAATGCAATACACTTTAAAAGAGAAACACATTTGAGATTTAACTTTAAAAGTTTGTGAATAAAAATTATTGCAGAACTTACCATTTAGCAGGCTTAACATTTAATCTAGTATTTTATTATTTAAATTCCAGTTTTAGAATGTTTATCTGGACATCCTTCTTGCGCTTAGGAAGCAAATTACTGCAGGTATTGAGGAACGGAACTTTTTCTTCGGTCTTTTAACGTTCTGAACTTAATAGATGTCGTCATTGCTTTAAAAAATATATGTTGGGGGTAGAGGAAAAATATTTGCAGACCATCAGGTTTACTCAAAACTATCTTTTGCCAAAATCCCAGAAGTGTCAAAATTATGTTTTTATTTGAAACTGATTTATTTTTACTGTACTTGAGTGTTAGAAAATTCTGTGAAAGCGAAGTGTCAAAATACATTAATACTCTCTTTACAAACCATTCATTACATAAACTAATCAACTATATGTATTGAAATCCTTTTATTTTCTATATTAAGTTTTATTTTTGAAGCGTTTCACTAAATATGACAAAAGTCCTTTGCTAAATAATTGCACACCTTTCTACTAATTTGTTATGATCTTTCTTTTGAAGGAAACCAGGTAATAGTATTCCAGACACTGTCGGTTGTCTATAAATCAACGAATTTGATTGATAGAAAAACATGATTATTGAACTACTTAGGAGCATATGAAAAAAAAAAAAATCGAAGAAGTTGATCATTGAAACTCAAACAAAAAAGAAATATTACGTTTATTCAAAAGTTAATAAAAAAAACTTGTAGACTTAAAAAAGTTTGTGTTCATTCGAAAATAGATTGGTAGTCTTTTAGAATGTTATTTTTTATATCCATTGGTTCTCTTGACATTGGTTGTCAATATCCCGCATTAACAACTTTTCCGTTTATAAAATCAATAAGATTTTATTCGTTAATTTAATTACACCTTTGCGCTTTTACCTTCCTTTTTAGGCACTAATCTGATTTTTCAATTCCTACTATTAGTTCACATTCTCCCTATATATATTTATTTATATATCTTGTTCAAATTTTCAATCGTTAATAAAATACTTTTTATTCATCCACTCAAGTCCAAATACATTTTTAAAAACTTGAAGTGGATGACACTTGATGTTAATACAGTTTTTTCAAATATTAATTCATTAATTAAATTTAATTAATTAATTTTAGTTTTACATGGGAGAAAAAAATTTCTAAAATAAAACTTTTCTTTGTTGACCTAAGTAGGAATTGACTTAAATTTTTTTTTTATATTACTTGTTATTACTTTATCATTTAATCATATCATTTAACTGCTTTTAACCATTTGGCCCAATCGTATTTTAGCACATCGATAGTTCAACTATCGATAGGGCAGTCGATAGTTTCCCCAAACTATCGACTGAACTATCTATAGTTTGGATAGTATCGATAGTTTTCTTCCCGGCTCTACTATCGATAGGTGTTCTTCCAGTCGATAGTTTAGATACTATCGATAGTTCCAGTCGATAGTTTTAAACTATCGACTGAAAATGCGCCTATCGATAGTATCAATAGATTTGAGAAAGTCGATACTATAGATTGTTTTAGTCGATAGTTCCGAAAACCCGATACTATCGACTTGGCTTTGATAGTATCGACAGTCTATCGATGTTTAAGGAACACTAGACGAAAGTAAAATTTAAAAATCATATGCTGATGAAAAATAAAAATAACAAAACTTTTTTCGTATGCAGGTATTATCAATCGAAACATCCTACTTGCACACGATATTAATAATGATATTTGCTGAAATTCATAGTTAAAAAAAACTAATTCTGATGCTATATGGACGAGTTTTCTGGTTTGTTTATTTGCAACTAAGTAGGTTTTCCGCTTGTACCATCAACTTCCGGTGACAATGTTACGTCAATGGGAATCTTCAAAATTTCAATACTCTGTTTGAAGATATTAATTAATATTTAAAGTGGAGTTTTTTAATGCGATGCCTTAAGAATACTTTGAAAATATTAAATTTAATGCTCCTTTTGTTATAGCACTCAATGTTTACTTAAAATAAGAGCATAATTTTATGGAAAGGTTGCCATAATTATTCTTTATCGCTTGTTATGGCAACTTCCAAGGTTTGTTTGGTGGTTAAATTTTTAGCGAAATGATTTAAATAATCACTGACGGTTATATTTTTGACCAAATGATTTGGCTAATTCCGATAGTTCCATTTAGAATTTAAATGCTTTAAGAAACTTTTTAACCTGTTTTAAAAGAAAGGATTACACAAGCTCAAAGACCGATTTAGCTAATTCCAATAGTTCCATTTAGAATTTAAATGCTTTAAGAGCTTTTTTAAACTTATTTTAAAAGAAAGGATTACACAAGCTCAAAGAACACGGATTTCAACGCTTTGTGTACTAAAGAAAGAATTGTTTTCAACTTGGCGCTTGATACAGTTCCCAAATGGATTTGGCGATTGTTTAAATCGGTGGGTTACCGGAAAAAGGTCTGTGAATCAAAAATAAACAAACCAAGAAACTCGTCCATCGAACTGTTGAGAATAAACTGTTGAGAATATCACATAATTTCTTTTCTCAATAACCTCAAATTCCCTAAAAACTATTTCTCACTGGAAAAAAAAATCCCTTTGAAAAAAGTTGTTTAACTACCTCAGTTTTGTACTGGAAGTTTTCAACAAATTTCCTCATCTAATCAATCACAAAAAGCGACGCATTCGTCACCTTGGCGAACGCCATTTCGATTCCAATAGTTGAAGGAAGCCCGACAGCCAACGTTAATCAACTAAGTTCCTAAACGATATATATAGTGACAAACGACTGGTGCTAACCCCATGATTCACAGAGTCCAGTCTGCAATTTATTTCGACCAGTTTCTACAATCGTTTCAATTCGAATTACTACTTCAAGGAGTGATGAATGAAGTGAGCTGTCATCTTGAAATTACTTGGTCCATTTCGAACCAGATTACTATTAATATCGGCGATCATGATGGCCATAAATTCCTTTTGTTAAACGATAAACTTTTTCTGAAGAGGAATGGAGATTATAGAATAAATCTTGACAAGTATGAAATACTGCTTTACACAACATTAATGGTACTTTATTTCTGATAGCCGTCCCTTTTACTACTTTAACGATATTTTTATTGCTGTAATTCTGAATCGTATTAAGGAAAGGGAAGTATATATTGCTACGTTCTTACAGAGCAGTAAATAGTATTTGTAGGAAAGGTGTCTAGGGGATAAAGGTTCTAATTTGATGCAAAATGAAAAGAGAGAGTTAAAATCAACTAATTTATTATTTAAACACAATTAAAACATTTAACTATTTACAAAGGGGTTAAAACAATAAACATAAGAGCAAGTTCACCTCCGAGATAGCACCAGGCTAATTCATAATTTACTTTCGCTCAGAAAACGGAGAGCCTAAATTATAACGACCGCTTCGGTGAAAATCCAACATCGAACTCATTTAATTCCCGCCGCGTGACGTGACGTCACTTCGCCATAAAACAGACGATTTTATTAGTGGTGCCATCTCTTACAATTTTAAATGAACAAAAATGCTAAAGTTAGTTTCTACATATATTGCTACGTTCTTACAGAGCAGTAAAATATGTATGCAATAAATATATTTCTTATTGAATAACGTATATAATAATCAAAAGTATATTTTCAACTCCAAAACTCTAGAGCTAAGCTCTAGAGTTTTGAAAAACGCCCTTTTTTAAGGTTTTTTTTTTAAAAAAACCTTTACAAGTTTTACTTTTCTTTCTCACAAGTAAAACTTTTTATTGTTGTATGTTTTCGATTTACTTATTTTAAACGTCCTGTCATTTGTTATCTTATATTTTTAATTTCTATTTTACGTAGAAAGAATTTCTTTAGTTATATTAACATCGAGTTATGAAGCAACACGAGGGCTATTTTGGGAAGGACCGTCGTAATTTTGAACCGCGTTCAGATGACGAAGACGACACCTGAGCTGGCACCTCCTCTCCAAACTTCCGCAACAGTCCCGCATACGTTAGTCGTTTGACGCCCTACGTATCGTTTAACGTGTAACAGGGCCAAAACACGTCGGATCTTCAGTGAATCGGGTTTTGAACTTGGAACTAATCGACCACGGAACCTTACCACTAGGCCACCGCGGACCAAGTATAGAAAGAAAAAGTATTGTTATTGTCATATTCGAAATCAATATTTTGATGAAAGTCTACGTTATAGACTTCCCCGAGTCCAAATTTTTTTTTTCTGACTACCTGTCTCTCTCTGGGGATCTGCCTGTGAACAGAGCCTCCCTTACCGTATTTCAGATTTTTTCGGCTCAACATTCCAAATGCATTTTTAAAAGAAATTGGATTTTCAAACTTTCGACTGTACCACTCCACTTCTCATCGGAATTTTCGCAATGATGACCGGTTTTGGAGTGGTGCTATCGAGTTTGCGTAGTGTAGAGTGATCGTGAACGTCCAGCTTAAATGACTCCCTCTGCCCAAATCTCAACAATTCAAGATGGGATAGGTAAGTTCCATATTTAGTCGATAGAGGCGCTACGACAGTCTCATTATATACTGTCCATTTTCAGGTTCTGAAACTCCTCCGCGGCTTTTTCGTATGCGCCAGTTGACTTTGGTTTCACTAAAATAGGGGTGAGAGATGAAAGGTGAAGGTGGACATGATTGCGTTTTATTAAACAATATAAACAATTTTCACAAAAATCGAGATTAATACTCGTGATAGGATTAATATAACACTTTATAAAATTCATTTATTAATTACACATTAATTAATATAATTAATAAATAAATTAATTGAATTAGCTAATATAATTAATTATATGTAGCTAATAGATGAGAACATGGGACCATCTGTAGTATTGTATAGCGGCATTTAAGAGCTTTGAATAGAAAGCTACATTTTTGTAAATGAAACACAAATGTGCATTAAAATGACGCGGGGTCTCAAGAAGATATAAAAACATTGCGCAAGTTTCGAATTAAAACACATTAGTGCGATTCAAAAAGAAAATAAAAATCAACATCTGAAAATAGTAGCTTAAGAAAAACGCTTCTAATAAAAAAAACATCGGAAAAGCGCTCTTCTTACTCACTGCGTATCACCCCCCTCTGCGAAGTGAAATCGTCCAAAAGTGATAGACGCGGCTTTCTGAAAGGAACAGTAGAAAGGAACAGTAGGGTAAGATTATTTTCTTATGCGTAAACATCACCTTTATTTTATAACTATAGCTACATCCGTTCACAAATTAAATGGGCGCATAACTTACACGCTTTCAACCCTGTATGAAAGTCTAATTTAACCAGCGGGAGTGGCCTACCCTAAACTTTCTCGTATAAGGTTTCATTTCCCCGCACCCTTGCGCTGATAAAAATTTCGAATCTGCTCTATGCCCAGAATGCCACGAGTTTCCCCACGACACTTAAAAACAACAAAACTAAAATAATCCAAGTAGGACCAGAATTCGCGAAAAGGGCGAAAACGTAGCCAAAGGGAAGAAATAAATGCCAAGCAGGAGACAATACCCATAAGCCTTTCGTCAAGAAGCCGCTGAATAGCTTGCACAGAGATTGCTTCAGTACGACGCATCCGCGTGGAGTACACAATAATTAGAGAGCGCACCATAGTTAGAAAATTGAATATGCAATTTGAACGCCTTTTTACTTTCTCGTATACGAAGTATACAAAGAGAAAGTATTGTAATCGTCAAAAAATTCGAACTCGAGATTTTGACGAATCTCCACGTTTTAGACCTCCCTGATTCCGAAAAACACAATTTTGGAATTATGTCTGTCTGTGTGTGTGTCTGTGTGTGTGTCTGTATGTGTGTCTGTGTGTGTGTCTGTGAACACGATAACTCGAAAACTATTAGAGCTACGGGGATGAAATTTGGTATGTGGTCTTTAAACATAATTTGTAGGTTTCTATCAAATTTTGGACAAAATCCGTCTACGGGAAGTCTGTCTGTCTGTATGTTCGGGGTCATACGAACGCTATAACTCAAAAACTTGAAAAGCCAGATGGATAAAATTTTATACACAGTTTTATCGTCATGAATGTAGGTCCGTATAAAATTTTGGGCCAAATCCGTCAAAGGGTTGACTGTCTGTCGGTCTGTATAATCGCATACTTGTTCAGTTTTGAAACTAACTCCCTGCGCATCCCTACTAGTGGCAATGCCTGTGCAAGGAAGGGACCTCCGAAACTTGGCAGTTTGCCAAAAACAAATTCTGGAGTGATTTTGTAAGGAAGCAAACATTTAGGGAGTCTCGCCAGGGAGTTGCGCAAAAGAATGAGCAGAGGATTTGAATTTGTTTTGATCCTTCAAACCACGCGTGGTTCCAACTTTGGTTTACTTGCGACGGAAGTTTATTTGACGTCTTTTATTATTCTAGTTTTCTCTACATGTGTTAGGAGTATACGAGAAAGTTTAGGAGAGACCACTCCCGCTGGTTTTTAACCGATTGAAACGAAAATTGGGCGCATATCTATAATTAATATTAGAATACGTCATGCCAAATTTTATTTATCTAAGCCAAAGTGTTTAAGAGTTATGACTTTTACAAGTATGCGATTATACAGACCGACAGACGGTGAACCCTTTGACGGATTTGACCCAAAATTTTATGCGGACTTACATTTATGATGATAAAACTGTGTACCAAATTTTATCCTATAGCTATTTAAGTTTTTGAGTTACGGAGTTCACATGAACGCGGACAGACTTCCCGTAGACGGATTTTGTCCAAAATTTGATGAAAACCTACAAATTATGTGTAAAGACCACATACCAAATTTCATCCCCGTAGCTTAATAGTTTTCGAGTTATCGTGTTCACAGACAGACAGACATAATTCCAAAATTGTGTTTTTCGGACTCAGGGAGGTCTAAAACGTGGAGATTCGTCAAAATCTCGAGTTTGAATTTTTTGACGATTACAATAATTTCTCTTTGTATATTTCGTATACGAGAAAGTAAAAAGTGAGACATTTATGCAATTTTTTTCTACGTTTTAATATCGCATATGCGACGAATTTGCAAATACAATAGATAAGTTTTTTTTAAGTCAACTTGTTACGCTTTTCGCTCAGATTCCTAGTAATCCTGTAGAAAAAAAATACCGGAGATCAATACACACCGTCTGCACTTTTATCTGCCTCACCTCATGGTAATAAATGTCCATCATTAAGTTTCTAAACTGCGTCGTAAGATAGTGAAGTAAACGGGGAGCTCGATACTCATTACGGCAACTTTATGCGTTCTTCATGAAAATCGCAGATAATAAGTTGAGCGATAAATTTAAGCACTCTCCATGGCGGCCTCAGGAACAAGGTCAGAAAAATCTGCAAAAAGTTAATGTTCCATCTTATTATTAAAAGTTCTATTTGACGCGAAATCTACTTAAAATAATTGCTATCGGATTTTTATACACAGCCACTTCGTTGGCTTGACTTAATGGTATATTTATAACTAACTACATGCCTTTTTTTTAGGCCAGTTTATTTAAATTTTATATGCGGAACAGATTTAAATAAAAAACTTCATTCGTTAATGATGCAAAAATTTCGTGCCTTTCACAGACTGATTGGTAATTAGATAAGATCGCTTTAATTAACTTATACGCCAAAAAGTTGTTATTACCTTCTCGTGTAGGAAGTATACAAAGAAAAAGTATTGTAATCGTCAAAAAATTCAAGCTCGAGATTTTGATGAATCTCCACGTTTTAAACCTCCCTGAGTCCGAAAAACACAATTTTGGAATTATGTCTGTCTGAGAACACGATAACTAAAAAACTATTTGAGCTATCGGGATGAAATTTGATATGTGATCTTTACAGATAATTGGTACATTTCTATAAAATGTTGGACATAACTCAATAACTTAAATAGCTGTACAGACAGAATTTGGTACACAGTTTTATCATCAGGAATATAGGTTCGTATCAAATTTTGGTCAAATTTGTCGAAGGTGTGACTGTCTGTCGGTCTGTATAAACGCATGCTTGTGAACACGATAACTCCTAAACGCAATGACTTAGATAAATAAAATTTGGTATGTGGTCTTCTAACCCTAATTGTAGATTTCTGTCCAATTTTGGTTTCATTCGCTTGAAAAAAAATGTGCTTCAAATTGCATATTCGGTTTCTTCACCATTCTACGACGCAAAAAAAGGCGTGACCGCTTCGCGCGTTTTTCCTCATCTGTGTTAGGGAATGGCGCGTGTTACTACCGCTAATCATATTTTTTCTCCACATGTGTTATGGGGTATACGAGAAAGTTTAGGGGAGACCATTCCAGCTGGTATTGAACCAAAATCTTTTTGAAATACGACTTAAGGAAATGATTAATAAGAGTGGAAACGTTTTTCACGTTACTCGTATACGAAGAGAAAATACTGATATCACCAAAAAATTCTACTCTGAGGATTGGATGAATCCATACATTTTAGACCTCCAAGTCCGGAAAAAAAATTATTTTTGGTATTGTATGTGTCTGTGAATGCCATAGCTGAAAAACGGAACGAGCTGCACGCTGTTTTATTTTGGGGAGTTCTGTTTGGTATGCGGTCTTGACACCACAATTACAGACTTATATCAAATTTTGGATGAAATTCGTCAACGGGAAGTTTGTCTGTCCTTTCGTGTACATGTGAATTAGGGATGGCGGTTATTGCGAAAACAACCGGTTTTTGGTTATTCAGGTTTTTTTTTCACCTCCGGTTCAACCAGGCGGTTATAACCGCTCAAAATAATTGGTTTTCGTTTTTTTTTAATGAAAAACAAACGCCGTTTGTAAACAATTATTTTATTAATATTGTTTTCTCAGGAAATCAATCCATTGACCAATATTTATCTGTTCATAAAGGCTCTTTCAGTCATCCGCCAATCAACAGGCGCCTCGAGGAAGCGGTTACCATTGATTGGCCTAAGATGATGAAATGCAGACCTTCATAACTTGTTGAATTTTAGTCTAATCGAACCTAAAATCGAGCCTATTTCCCTATCCGGTTTTTTCACCAGGTTATTGGATTAAAAAAATAACCGGTTATAACGGGGACAAAAAAATAACTGAAAAAAACCCGGTTAACCGAAAAAAAAAATCGGGTTTCGGTTTAAACCGGTAGGTTTTTCCCATTTCTAATGTGAATACCATAACTCACAAACTCAACGAGCTAGATGTGGGAAATTTGTTTTATGTAATAAATTTTAGCCCAAACCTTTCAACGTATTGACTGTCTGTCGGTCTGTCTATTCGTGTGCGAGTGAACGCGATATAACTCAATAAATATACTATAACTCAATAAATATACTATAACTCAAAAAAGTATCAAGCTAGATATAGGAAATTTAGTGTGTGGGTCTTGACAACATCCAATTAGCTTGTTCCGTTTCTGGGTTGTTCATAAACACACTAGTAGACAGACCGAGAGAAAGTCAGCACTTCGACAGACTTTGCCCAAAATCTCTTAGGAATTTTCAGTTTAGATGTAAAGGCTTTACTTTACTTTACACTACAGCGCACCCCTGATTCCAGAGATAAAAATCTTCTGTTTGCAGTTTGGATGAGTGTGTGTAGAAACTTTATTGAACAAAAAAAAAAGAATTACAGACAGTGTTTAAACGTGGACGAAATACATGTGAGAACTATAAAAGGAATGAAAAATGAGCTATTTACAGGTGAAAAGAAAAACTCGTGAAGCAGAAACAGTTGTAAGACAGGCCCCATAAGTTCACTGGTTTTAAAAACTTGTAGGAGGACTGATTAGGGTCCTTGGTACTGAACCTCTAGAGGGTCGGGGTCCATCATTCTGGGGTCTTGGTGAAGGAGAGAAATCTGGGTCAGAGTCGGATGAACAGATGTGAAGGCTAGACACCAATTTTCATTGATCAAGCTCTTCTCGTTTTTAAGATATCGTGTTGCGTACAGACAAATAGACAGACGCCATTTCGTAAATGGTTTGTTTTTCGGAATCAGCGAGGCTTAAAATATGGAAATCCGTCAACTTCTCGAGGTTCAGTGTTTTTAACGATTACAACAGCAACTTTTTTCATACGATAAAGTAAAAAGGGGGAAATAGTTTTCTGCTTCCCTGTCAAAATCTATACTATAAATATGTTTCAATTCCTTTCAAAGTAAAGTTATATTCGTAAAAAGTTAAAACTTACATTTATTTTTACTCAAATGAGTATGGATAGAAGTCCATTAATTCAGACGATCAAAAACATAAAGATTGAAATCGGTTTACATCTTTTTCATAGAATAGAGTTCTTACCAATCTTGAAACTTTTTAAATGCTGTTTTTTCCCTGCAATCTACCTTTACAAATGATCTTTTCGTATGGGCTATCGAACTATTTCTTCATTTTCCCTAAGATCTCTTCTTTCATTCTAAAGAATGAAGATAAATTGCGATTGCTCTCAGAAGAAGAAACTTAGAAGAGTGCGAAAAAGAAATATCGATGGTTTGAAACATTCCACCAAATCAATTACTCAAGAAAGCTGACCTAATTGGAAAAAGGTAGTTAACGGAAAACCCAGGTTTGGGAAATTTTAATCCAGAAGTGTCGATAAATCTTTAACATGAGGGAACTAACGTTTTCTAAACTAGGTTTAAGAACCAAAGTCATTAACAACTATAGCAAAATAATAATTAGATACATTAAATATATTTTTAATACATAAAATAATAATTTTTGCTTGGCTTCCATTGATCAAAAAAGTATTTTTTATTATTAATATAATAGCCCAGATCTGTCTCTCGGTAACGCTCTGACGTCACCAACAATAAAACTCTCGCCATAGCACTGCGAGACGTTAAACAGCATTATTTCATCGTTAGAGAGTCTAAATTTCAGTCATTTTAAATTTAAAAGAGTAATTGTCGTTCTAATTTCAAATTTAATAGCTCTAAAATAGTGAAATAAAATTTTCTATCACTTGATATAAAATTTATCTCGCTATGATCAATAGTTACCGAGCAATTTTAAATTATATTAATCATATATTTCAATTTAATTTCCGTTTTTTAATAGAAAGTAGTAAATTACGTCAGTGGTATATCGTCGCGTGATATAGTTTCGATGCCACGATGCATCTGATTGCTTATTGCAATCGCGATGATATGATTTGATAATATTTTTTGGCAACGTTTGACAAGAAGAGAAGTGCTTTGTTTTGATTAGAATTTCAAAAAAGAATTCCTTTGAAATTTTAACTTTTGAATTACGTTTGACAAGCTGAAAATTTCATGGTTATTGAATTATAATAAAATTGTTAAACAACGAAAAATACTTCACACGGAATGTTGTTTAAACCAAGAGGGTTTTTAATAAAGAAATATGTAAATAAAAATATTTCCAGTCATAAAACATATGTTTATTTTATTTGTTTTCAATCAATGTTAAACATTTCTCTCGCATATGTATCTATTTAAACACGTCAAATTTGACGGGAAATCTCTCGAATGAAGAGGCAATTTGCCCCCGTCATACCATGACGGGTTATTTTATAGTAACTCTCAGATAACGGAATAAAAGAAATTTGAAATATCCACTGAGAATAAGGAATTTGACGAAGAAAGAGTAAAGTCTTTCACCCTCTTTTCAAATAATAGGATATATGGTCAGTGGTCCCCTTCAACTGCTCGTGGAATCACTATTTTTCTCAGATCCGATACATCGAGCCACAGACGAGAAATGTGATCCAGTGAGTCCTGGTCCTTCGCATACTTGAGGCAAATAGAGAAAATTTTGTTGCCATGAATAAATATGAGGGATCCTAGTATGATCATTATAAATCTGCTCATAACATGACTCAATTTACTTCATGTGCCGATATGTAAGTAATGATTTAACTTTTTAATCTTTAAATTAATTCTTCTTAACTCCACTACATTTTTAATTACTTCTACTTCAATCTTAAAGAACTGCACTACTTTATCTTCCTTTAATTTATTTCCCCTTACTATCTTCCTTTATCTACTTTAACTTCCAGAGTCACGAGTCTTTTACGGGGAGTCCCTTTCTCCCAAGTATTTAAGCTCTCTGCATAATGTTAACATTCTCTTTTTAAATATGTAACCTGCTTGCTTAGACGCGCTGCTTCGAGTGTAACTCGAATGGTTGGTTGTTGTTTGAATTATGCTTATTTATATAATTAAATTAACCTGCATTATCATCTTGAAAATGGATAAATCGAAATTGGAATAAAGTATTTATGTGAGCAAATGCAGCCTTCTTATTCAAGATTTTTATTTATATCTCAACTAAAGCACGATGTTACATGTATGACACCAATTATTGTATTTTTTCTCTTAAATTTATATACAATTTGCTTATATGCTTTTAATTTCCACCCTTAAACACTCCCTTCTACTGTTTCTTGAGTTCTTACTTCTGTGAGCTTCGTCGCCTTGTACTTACTTTTATGAGCTTTGCTGGTATACAAGAAATCTTTTCTCAGGTGTCTCAAAAAAGTTCCCACACCATTTATTTTGATTTGCCAACTAAGTAACAGCATATATTTAAAAAAATAAAATACAATTTTATCATGAATCGAAATAAGTTTATTTAGTAATTATATTTTCCATTTTTAGAATAATTTTTTGTCATATTTCTCTCATCATCATAATTCTATTTTGATAAAACTTCTGGTTTTTATCTGCAAAAAACTGAGCCAACAATGTATAACTTTCCTCATATTTCATAAGGAAATCCCAGAAACCAATGCGTTTTGTTATGTAAACTCTTTCGGTCCATGAGGAATCCGTAAATGGAGTCATTTATTCGTAGGTAATTGGTTTTAAATAATGGGAAGTGCATATATGGGAGACATAGAGGTTCTGTGCGATTTCACGTGTTGTGATGATGAGTTGTCCTATGTCAACCCGCGTGGATTGCCTTGATTTTGTTGTCATCGATTTCAGCTAGACGACTGGGGCACTGTTCATCTTTGAAATCACCCCCACGAAATTTCTCAAACCAATTTTGAAACAACTTTTATATTGAGGCTTCGGTTCCATATCAACACATAACTTTTTACGAGCTTGTGCAACATCTTTTCCTTTGAGGAGGTGTAAAAGTAAACATGACTCAAGCATTTCAATCGACGCCAAACGAAGCTGCACACCCAATCAATGAAATATTTTTACTGAATGCCAAGGTTTAGGTTTAGTAGGAAAGTATGTTTGAGACGTATGCTTGCTATAAAGCTGCTTTGTCTCCAACTGAGTAAAAAAAATTGAGAACTGATTCTCTAATTCAGGACTACTCATCTGAATGTTAATTCTAGTACTACCTATGAAACAACGAAACTCAAACTAAAAAATAAACTCAACTATGTTTGAAACGTATGCTTGCTATAAAGCTGCTTTGCCTCCAATTGAGCAAAAAAAATTTGAGAACTAATTCTCTAATTGAGGAATCATCTGAATGTCAATTGTAGTACTACTTATGATACAACGCTATAGCTTTGACTTTGCGAATATGTAAAATATTTAGAACAACAATTACCCCCATCTACGAGTGAAATACGAAATTACTCAGTTGGCTAACCTGATAAATGAATTATACCTTGCTAACATATCATGAAACAAAACCATTTTAAGATGCAACATTATTTTTTCTTTTTAATTTGTAAGAAGGATTATAAAGCTTGTCGCTGAAGCTTATAGGCTTATCTAATTCCACACAAAGGAATAATCCACATTATTCCGGAAACGAGATTAGGAGCCGGAATTAAGTTCGGTATCCATTGGTCACCCGAAATCCTGATTTAATGCCTTGCGCCCTTTTCTCTGTAATTACGTGGAGGAACTCTTTTGATGTTCATTTAGTGCTACTGAAATAATGTGTCGCCTCCATTATTGATTCCATTTATATTAGAGATATGATATTTTGCTTTAGTAGGAAAAGGTTACAGTCAGACTTATGTTGCAGACATTATGTCAGACGCATGTTGTCTGGTCTGCTTAAACGTGTTCAGACGTATTAGTTGTGTACAAAAAAAAATAAAGAATTTTTAAAACAAAATAAGGCATAATAATAACTAACAATATAACATCGCTTAACCCTCTGATTGCCGATTTTTTAAAGTCTCTATTTAGATGCAACGCTTCAAAACCTTTTCAAATACCGTTGAACCAAGTGAATTGTTATTTATATGCGAATCTTTGTTAGTAAGGTGACCAACTTTTAACCTCCAACAAAAGGAGGACACAAATAAAGTAAAGCTAAAAATATCATAAATAAAAGAAACATTCAATCCATTGCAACAAAATAATACAGAATACACTATAATATGATAAATGCATAATAAAAACATTTGCAACATAATTTAGTGTACACTTTTCGAGGAAGGACAGAACTTACAAAAGGAGGACTGTCGCCCTTAAAGGAGTACGTTGGTCACCTTAGCATATTATTATAATACAATTCAACGCTTTAATAGAACTAAGTAAAGACATTAGCTTGCTAAAATCGCAGGATGTTGCAGAAAATACACTTATTTCCTACCCGCGGAAATCTCGAGATAAGCAGTCAGAGAGTTAACAAACAACACAACCTATCTCAATTTTTTTAAATTTCAGAGAGGAAGAAAATACTTAATTTTTCGCAACCAGTATCCAATAATTCTGAATTTTTTTCACGTCCGGTAAGAATATGCTGTCTTATGTTTATATCAGATGAGAAAAAAAAATCAGAAATATCCGATACTGGTTGCGAAAAATTAAGTATTTTCTTCCTCTTTGAATTTAAAAAAAAATTGAGATAGGTGGTGTTGCTTGTTAAGCGACGATATAATAGCTATACACTTGTTTTCAGCGCATCTGTTCTGAAATGTAAGGATTTTTCACATTTAACGCTATTAAGACGTGCTAAATTCAGAACTTCTCTGTACTTGTTTTCATAACTTAAATTAAAGCATACTTAAACGATATTTGAAGAATATTGAAACCGCAATAAAGCATGATTTGAAGTGAAATCAAGTTCAAAGAACGTATCGTTACTCCTTTGATTATCTTATTTGAGACAAATGAGATATCATAATTCAAATAAAACGCTACATTAATTTTTAAACCCATAAGCAATGCATGACGTATATTGCGAGTACATCTCCCTCAAAGTATAACAACTTTTAGCATCTTCCTCTGATAAATCATACTTATTCTTCAAAAAACTTTCCAAGGATTTTATAAACACATTTAAGCACAATTTAAAACCACAATGAAAGAGTAATGCATACTATTATGATTATTCTTGTCTAACCTTACAGCAGTAAAATACCTTAATTAAACGAGGTAACGTTCCAACAATTTAATAACTATACAGGCATTTAAATAACTATACAGGCATAGCAAACATTATTAACGCAGTACAACTCCGGTTAATCGAACTAAAGGGGGAGGGGTTCTGTTAAGCCATGAACATCTATTATTATTTTGTATCTAATTACTGTATGTAATTCTGAAATGTTTTCGGTGTAAAACGAATTTAAAATTCTCTTTGTAGGCTACACTTACGTTCTTTATTAAAGCTAACCGCCCTTCGGGCACAATGCTCCAGTCAGGCACAATAAATAATATCGTAATTAATATTGTTAATACGCCTTAATTTTAATTTTAGCATTCTAAAACTAATCACTGACCTTCTTGGGGAGTTTTTTTTAAAAAAAAGTGGGGATATCGTTGCGAAAAAGTCTCGGCTTCGTGATTATTTCCGTTCCAGTATGTGTTCCGTTGGTTTGCGTTTTCGGAGGCATTTCAAATATAGTAGAGTCTCGATAATTCGAGGTGGACGGGACCGGGCCTACCTCGAACTATCGAAAACTCGAATGATCGAAATCATAAAATTTAATAAATAAATGAATGGAAATAAAAGCAATTTTTAAATTTCAGTGTAGTATATTTAAATAAAAAATGTACTTACATGTTATCACATTACTGCTCATAGCAACAGGTTAATTATACGTTAAAATAATCGTCAAGTGTTTTTTGTTTAAACACATTGCTCCTATATATCGATCTTGTATATATCCCGTTTTCTTTGGGAGGGGGCATTTCCGCTTCGGGGTGCGCAGTGGACATATGACAAGTCGAACAACGATAAAAATCAAATGTAGTAATTCTTTTCACGTGTTGTGTATGTGTTGCTCATTATTTGGGAGCTAAACCGATTTTTTTTCACTAACTCAGATTTATGGAAAACTCGAACAATCGAGACTCGAATTATCGAGACTCTACTGTAACCCGGGATTCGGTTTACCCGAGTTCGGTTAACCGGGGTTTTACTGTACATCTGTTTTAAAATAAAATCATTCTTTTCGTCTTGCCTTAAGTCTAAATAGTCGCTTTCAGAAACGTTCCAAGAATTTTTAAACCGTAGTAGAGGCGCAATACACATTCTTATTGCAACTGCATTAACCCCTTAAACAGCGAATTTAATTAAATTCCTAACTGGATGCCACATTTTACTTGAGTCATTTATTGTTATTTCCATCCATATAAGAACGGAAAGGACACTTGAGACACTTAAACGTGCCCAAGCGATTTTTGTCTTTTAACCCCTTAACTGGTTTGCCAGTACGCCGTACATGCATCTAATGATCGCAATTTTAAACTTAAACAAAGTGATTCACAGACTTTATAATTCGATACAAAAATTACATGGCATACATAAACATTTCAACTTTCTTTTAGGTTGTCAACTGAATTATGACAACGCATTCCCAAAACTGAAGGTGTCATCTAATTAGATTGTTGAGAAAACAAACCAGTTAAGGGGTTAAATTGATTTTAAGTTAAACACAGATTTAAATGTCAAAAATTCTGTTATTCGATACACAAGAGTTATGAGGGGATGAAAGAGTTATAAAATACAAACCATTTTTTTCAATCTTACCTGAAGCTTGTACATAGTTTACTTGAACTAAAGAAACGTTCCAAGGATTTTTTTAAAAAAAATCAATAAAGCACGATTTTTAGCCACAATAAAAGATGCAATTTTAAACGATAATGAAGCCACAATACGTGTTGTTTTGACTTTCCCCATTTTACTTTACACCCGTAAAATCTCTTAATTCAACTAAAAAGCTTCCAGGAATTTTTAAACCACAATAAAGGCACTTGTTCCGGGGCACGCCATTAACTTTTAGCCTCCTTTATTCATTAAGTCAGTCAGCAACTATCCGCCGAACGTTGGAGCATTCCTTCGACAATTCACGCATTTCTGCTCTGGGGTTTTGGGGTAATTGCGAATCTTTGCTGGCTTGGGGCGAAATCCCAAGTATTTGCATTTCCTCTCGAATTAAAGGGCGGACTGCTAGTCGATTAATTTCAAGATATGCTCTGTGCCTCATCCCATGCAAATTATTCCTATTTGGAGCAATTCGCATTCCACTGGCGCGAATATTTTCGGAATTGAGTCAACTGGAAATGACAATAACTCATTAAAAGCATTTTGTTCAAAAGATTGTTTGAACTGTTTTGGGAAACTCAGTTCGCTGCACGAGAATTTAATTGTAAAGTTTGAGAACGTAATAAAATTTGAATGGATGTTTGGCGAAACGATAATTTTCTGGAATTCGTTTCAGAAACCGCAAACCTTAAAGAATAATCAGTGACCAAAATATGCAAATTGTCGGTTTCTTTATTTGGTATTATTATTATCTTCCATTGACGCTTGGTAAACAATAAATGCCATGACCCTTACATGGATGACAACCTCGAGAAGAATATCCACAAACGTTGTTCCTGATTTGGAAATCGATAAATGTCCATCAAGCCAGTGAGATTCATCTGTAATTGTATGTGGTTGTCTGTTTGTGTTCAAAACTGTTGTTTAATATGTAGGTGAAAAGCAACAAATTGATTATAGTCCGTCATCTTAAAAGGGTGCAAAGTAGGGATGGGAAAAACCTACCGGTTTTAACCGAAAACCGGTTTTTTTTTCGTTTCGGTTAACCGGTTTTTCGGTCATTCTTTTGTCCCGGTTATAACCGGTTATTTTTTAAAAATCCAATAACCGTGTAGAAAACCGGTCGGAAGATAGTCTCGAATTTAGGTTCGATTAGAGTAAAATCCAATAAGACATGAAGCTGTGAATTTTACCATCTTAGGCCAATATCAACAACAACCGCTTCCTCGAGGCGTCTGTTGGTTGACGGATTACTGAAAGAGTCTTTATAAAAAGATAAATAATGGCCAATGTATTGATTTCCTGTAAAAACAATATGAATAAAAAATAGGTAGACTTCCTATAAAGAATCTACCTAAATTTGTCTACAAACGACGTTTGTTTTGTTTATTAAAAAAACCCCGAAAACCGGTTATTTCAAAAACAGGTTATTTTGAACAGTTATAACCGCCAGGTTAACCGGAGGTGAAAAAAACCCCGGATAACCGAAACCCGGTTATTTTCGCAATAATCGCCATCGCTAGTGCCAAGTCGCCGAAGAAAGATGCTAATATAAATCTTGAAGTGCAGTGGTCATTGTTACAGATTAATTGCGTATAGTTGCATCCACATTTCATTACAGTGAAGCTTCGATTAATCGCCAGTTTCTGTTATCCGTCGTCGTGTAAAACATAGGTTTTTAGTTTTTACCATACATTTCTGTACTTTACTACTCTTGTATTGAAGCTTATATTGATCGTTTTGTAAAATCAAATACAACATGCTGTATTATTCACTTATAAAGGATTTTATTGTCATTTTCGTCCCAAGACAGCAGTGAAATCATATTACTGTACATATGTATTAAGAGACTTCTGTTATCCGTCTATTCGGTTATCCGTCACAGCCTCTGTCCCGACGGTGACGGGTAATCGAAGTTCTACTATATCAGCAAAAAATAGCAATTTTGCAATTGTGGGTTGCTCCTACTTAATTGTCTATTTCATTTCCGAATCCTTTGCGATTATGGGTCGTGATGGCAGTATCCCCTTTTTTAGGAAGAGGAAATAATTAACGGAGAATTTTAACAGCACTCGCGATAAACGCGGCATCTGAAATGGTCACCGGAGAAAAAAAAATCATTGAAAGAAAAACACCTTACGACTTTTCTGACCAAGGGGGCATGAATTTACTAACTTCGCTAGCACGGCGAATGTAAGAATTCTGAAGAAATTATGTAAGAATTCTGAAGAAATTATGAAAAAGCAAGTATTGCAACGAAACGAATAGAAAACTACACACTCGAGAAAAGTTTTCATGTTGGCAAGTGATAGAAGAAATCAAATGGATCAAAAATTTTTGAAAAAACTTATTGTGAAAAACAGTAGACGGCCACTTTTGAACTTCACGATACAAGACTAAGAGAACTTTTCTTTTATTACAAGATGGCGTGCTGCTATAAGTTATCGTAGTGAATCTGGATCATTAATTTAAATGGAAATTAACTTATTAGTTGAATTTACAGCATTCTACTTTGGCACGATGCGATCATTAACGAGAACTCATTAATTAACGTCTTTTATTTCCACTTCCCCTTTAAACTATATTGCAAACCCGGTTTGAAGACGGGAAACGGCTGTTCTTTTTTTCTTCTTCTGGCACTTGTCTAATTGCAATATAGCTCGCAGTCAAATTTCCATCACGAGAAATGCTTTAACAGAAAAAGGAACAAAACGATGCTGAATTATGTCTTTGAAAATATTCCGTCGGTAAAAATTTGCCATCGTTTAAGCACAGACGTGAATTTAATCAATGCGAACCATTATTATAATTAATCGTAATTATGTTCCTTGACACCAACTGTATAAGGCTACAATGAGCACCCGCATTTTTTCCCGACAACTATGCTTTATTACAGTAAAACTTCGATTAACCGTCACCATCCGAACCAGGGCTGCAACGGATCACCGAATAGACGGATAACAGAAATATCTTAATACATGTGTGCAGTAACGTGATTTCACTGCTGGTTTGGGACGAAAATGAAAATAAAATAATTTAAAAGTGAATAATGCAAACATATAGTATTTAATTTTACAAGTTTAGTTCAGTTATATTAACGTCCCGTTTTGCAGCAACACGCGGGCTATTTTCGGACTGACCTTGCAATTTTGAACAGCGCTCAGATAACGAGGACGACACCTGGGCTGGGACCCCCTCTTCAAACTTCCGCACCACACAAGCGGGAGGACGTTTGGCCACTACGCATGATTAAAAGTGCAACAGGCCCCATATACGGCGTATCTTCAGTGGAATCGGGTCTCGAACCCTCCGGCCCCGAGGTCGAGACCTTACCACTAGGCCACCGCGGCCTTTAGATTTTACAAAACGATCAATAAAAGAGTTGTAATGTACATTCGCGGTGAAAAAAGGAGCCATCCCGCTTTGTTTTGCCGCCGTTCATCTCTTATTGAAACAAAAGGCACCAATTTTCAGGAAATAAGGTCTAGTGAAAGGTTTCATGTTTAAAATTTTCATAATGGATCATATACATGTTTATAATAGCATTAAACTTCAAACTTTCCAAAGGAAACACACATTTTTTCTTTAAAAATATTCGAAACTACATAAAAATTTATGGTGGGATACCAAGTTTCATCATCCCTCCATTTTTTGTTTCGCAATTATAAGCAAATGAAATTTTGAGTTTCTAATGTGAAAGTAAAATTTTGAATTTTTATTGATATCTTGAGAAATAATATAACTATTGACACAGAAAATTTTTATGTAGTAGTGTGAATGCACATTTTACCTTTTACTTTTTATTTAAAAATAATTTTGAGCACATGAAATATTTTATCAAAATTGATGTTAAAAAAAACTTTTATAAATTTGAACAGTAATCGAAGCAGATGGCCATTTGATAAGCCTATGCAAAATTTCAGCATATTCGTACCAGAAAGTTTGAAGTTATATTAAATTTTATTTTCGCCGTTTTTGAGATAGGAACGCTAACTCCGTTTTTTGCCGCCAGGTGGCGCTGTAACAGATCTCATCATGTAGCGCATTGCCACTTTATTACTAGTACAGGCAATTTAGACCGAAATTTGACTCGAGACGGAAATAATTATTATAAAGCTAATTCTTTTTGCAATAGGTTCTTTAGGTCAACCCCCCCCCGTACTTCTACAGAAAAATCCAAAATCCTACTTGGACAACACCCCTAAATTTTGAGTAAACATCTGCAATCTTGGATTCACCCCAGAACGCCATAACTCAGCAATGGACAATCATAAAGAGGTGCTGTAGGTGTCGAACGTTCTGTTTTGGAAGAAAAACTCATTACTGCAATAAAAAGTCTAAACCAGAGAGTTTCTATAATTTTACTAACATAAAATAGGTTTGAAAACATACAAAAACAGCAATTTCTCACTAATGAGTTGTAGAATTTGGTATTTAATTATATAGTGAAATTTAAATTTTTAAAATAGAATTTATCAAATACATTTGACAAAGAAACTTTTTTGAAAAATAAGCATTAATAGTTTTAGTTAATAGTTTTTTTCTTTATCAATCATGATCGTATCCAGTTGGTGATCTTAGGCGGTTTTTAGACAGCTGAATAGAAGAAAACGCAAAAACCGAGTTGGTGAGATGCTCACTCACCTGCTTTCTGGTTTGATAAAATCTGTAAAAGGCTCACCTTGCAAACAGAAGGTGTTGAGTGTTGCTTACTCTATCATTTCTTCGGTGCGTCCACGATCATTTGTGTCAGCTGTTCAGGTTGGAATTGAAGTGTTTCTTCATAGGGGTTTCCGTTCAAGACATCTAATTAACCTACTGCATAGTTTAAGCTGGTCAATTTCCTACAGCGAGATCTGCCAGTATGAAACTTTCGTGACAATGAACACTTCAAGAGAAGTTCAGGATAATGGATATGTTCAGTTTGTCTTCGACAATGCAAATCACAACACTCGAAATGTGGATGGACATGGAATTTTTCATGTGATGGGAGGAGTGCAGTGTGTGACGCCTTCTTCAGCTGTTCAGACGACTTCTTGTATTCCACGACCGAACATTAGAACTACAGAAAAGGTTGTTGGAAATTTTGGATTCATCCTTATCGTTACTTACGACGGGCTCAAGAACCATGGATTGAATCGCCTAGTAATGGAATACGTCCTCTCCCTGAGGTATCAGGTATTTGCTAAGAACGCTGTTGTCCACATGGCCAGTGGACACACTTATGCAAGAGAATTACGAGCTTATTCGCTTTCTCAAGCAGCAATCGCTCATTTGACTGTGGAGTATTGTGAGGAAGACAGATTTTTAATCGATTCTGATTCTATCGGTTGGTTAATTCGGTTATTTAATCGGTTCTAACTTTCAGAGAAATTCACAACGAGGTGATAAACGTGTCTTCCTCCGAATAATCTCTTTTATTAAAAGTCATACCCTTACTGAGTGCTGTATCCAGCGCCATGAAGACACTAGAAGATATAATCCGTACAGCAAAATTATAGCTGCAGTATTTCAAGCAAGTTTCTGTAATGCATAACTTCACGACAGCTGAAAGAATAGGCGATTGGAATCTTCATCCTCTACTCCGTCCGAGGCATGTCAGTTCCCCTCCATGCATCTGCGCATTCATTACGCTAAATCTGTCCATCTGCGATACCGAGGATCATGTCCAAGTTAAACGTACCAGCGTCTCGACCAGAGAAGATTACCCAAAGCAGTGGAGACTTTAATTAAAGATACAAATTTGTCAGAAATATTAAACAATATGTATGGCATATTATTAAATTTATTTAATCTTAAATTTTTAATGAATTCCATCAAGTTATAAGTTTCCAAGCAAATTCATTCTTTTGTGAAAAAAATGCTGATTTGGTTATGTTTTTTAACCTATTTTATATTAATAAAATTGTATAAACTCTCTATTTCAGACTTTTCATTGCAGTAATGAGTTCTACTTGCAAAACAGAAACGTTTGACACCAACAGCACCTCTCTATGATTGTTCATTGATGAGTTATGGTGTTTTAGGGAAAATCCAAGATGGCGGACGTTTACTCAAAATTTAAGGGGGTTGCCCAAGCAGGAGTTTTTGGGATTTTTCTGGGGAAGTACAAGGGGACACAAAGAACCCATTTTTAGAAGGAATTAGCTTTATAATAATTATTTCCGTCTGCAACCTTAATTTGCCTATACTATATACCTAGACGCCAAGTTTGTGGCAATAGTTGGCGCCGTTCTCAAGTTAATGTGGGGTAGTAGGACTTGCGTGGACACCCTGTATAAATATTAACACATTCACTGCCACCGACGCGCTGGCGTGTCCAGAACTTATTATCTAATTAGATGACCTCTTCTCAACTGTAGTTAAGAGATGGCAGAGAAGGGGGCATCTAATTATGATTCTATTAAAGATGTTTCGAATATCAGGCGTGAATAGTGCCAGCGAATGTGTTAAGTATAGAACAATTTAGTTTCATACTCAACTGAGTTATTATTGACCGTAGTATAAAAATGTATCGTGGGGATTCTAGCAAAATAAACTTGTTTTAAAGCTAAAGTTTTAATGCGAGCTGTGAAGAAAAGAAGGAAATTCGGAACTCTGGAGCGAAACATTGCAGCATGATGATGTTATCATGTTGAAAAGCATTATTTGTTTTATCTTCTGAATTTTTATAGTACTATTTCCTTATCATCTGTAAATCATGTTTAAAAATTCATAAAATAATATCAAAATGATACAAAACCATAGATATACTTCCATTAAATCTGAAATAAACGTACCCAAGCAAATCTCCAAAATTAAGTATTTTAGAATTGTAATTTTCTAACTTTTTTAAAATTGAAGGTTGTATTGTTGAAGTAACAGACTACTGAGCGTTATAATAATGAATGAATGGTAAATATTTATTGTACTGGCGGTTTCATAATAAATTTTGAAAAATTTATTAAAATTAAAGAACAAATTCAGCAGAAATAAAATTGGTACCATTGAAAAGTAAATTTATTGAATTGGTGTAAAACTGGTTTTTGAGTGATTTTCAATTTTCACTAGGTAAAACGCTAAAATTTCTATTAATTTTTAATTAATTAAAAATTTAATTCAAATTTTGAAAACATTTTCTTATTGAGCACCTATTAACCAAGAGGTTACCAAGTGCCAAATTTGGCAGCTATAGGTCCGACGATCTACGCTGCAGATCGTTTTGAAGGATTTTTGCGTCAACCTATTTGCAGACAATATGTCAGCCTAAAAATATAATACTTTTAATAGTTTAGTTTAGTTTAGTTATATTAACGTCGCGTTTTGAAGCAAAACGAGGGCTATTTCGGGACAGACCTCGTCATTTTGAACCGCGGTCAGATGACGAAGACGACACCTGAGCAGGCACCCCCTCTTCAAACTTCCACACCACATCAGCGGGAGGACGTTTGGCCCCTAAGCATTAGTTAGTGTGCAACAGGCCCCGTACTAAACATGTTAATAAGTTTAGAAGCAAAATCCTTGGTGGAAGTTTAGTTAACGAATAATACAAAAACTGCTGATTTTATGCCTAAGCTGAATTTAAAATTGTAGGACATTAAATTATAGATCTTCATTTTAATTAGAGACTCCTTTCAGAACAACCAAAACAATAAGATTTTAAGCTTTGAGGGCGAAGTAAGCTAATAAGGAAAACAGATACAAAAAAATATTGATCAGATAAAAGATTAACAATTTGCTAGAAATAAAAGATTAATTAAAATTTTCTGCTGAAGTGAGTTGATTGAACAAAAGTTTTAATTAATCTTCAGCTCGGCGAAGTTTCTGACACAAATCTGAAATAGAAAAATCTCTTTACTTCGATAATGCCTAAATGTGTCGAAAAATAACTTTTTATAACATTGTAGTTAAAGTTTATCTTATAACGTACTAAGATGTTCAACTTCATATTTTTCAGATTAAAATTTAGTATGCTCTATTGTCTTGATGATTATCAACGAAAAGATTCTTTGTTGTATAATTTAACAAATATTCTTTTAGTTGACCATTTTGATCGTAAAGGCAAACGATTGTATCCACTAAGAAATATTAACGTTCTTTTAAATAAAACACTGGATTACATGTAATTCGGTATCAAAGATTTATCTTGTAAACAATGGCAGCAAAAAATGCACAGAATACCAATTTCGAATTTACTATTCATAAACCATAAACAAGTTTATTTTTGCCAGTGTAGTAATAAAATATTTGCTTGAATATTTTAATACCATAAGAATGCGAAGGACGTGCTGGTTCATACATATTATTGCAATGTTTCTTACTTTTGCTGCTACAAAATATATCACGATTCATGTTCCTCTAAAATCGTTTACTTTATTCTGTGTCATCATATTCAACGAAATGGATACAATTTCGTATAGATACAATAAGTTTTAAACAAGCAATGTTGCAATTAAAAGCACAATTTATGCAAAATTCTTTTATTCGAATTTATTATCCGAAGAAAATGATTTTTATACAGCGATTTTGACAATTTTGAAAACATGAAAATACAGTGTGATCATAGATTATTGAACCCATTTCAAAAATTAATAAAAAACTAATAATGTTACAACTACGGTTTTTTTTTTAAATGAGAGCGACTTTTTTAAATGAATTTTTTTCAGATAGGTAATGCGCCGTTACAACGGTCTAGGTGGTCGTAAATTATTGGACATCTACCATTTTTGAGAGCCATCATCTACGAAAGTATTAAATCAAGAAGAAAAATAAAAACATGTTTTTGTAGGGAATTTTACGCTCTTTAATTTGTTAAATCAATTGTAAATCCAAAACTGAATATTTTCCGAGATATTCAAGAAAAACTAAAAAAATGAAACTAGAAAACGCGCATTGGCTTCTTCTGATCGGTAGCCATTGCGTATGGAAACCTCTCGCTGTAGCAAATTTTGAACGCCGCAATGGTGCGCCACCTATTTGAAAAAAAGCTTTACTTGCTCTCTCATTTAAAAGAAAAAACGCAGTTGTAACATTATTAGTTCATTTATTATTACATGAAATGGGTCCAATAATTTATGACCATCCTGTATTTATTTATAGATTAGTTTGTTGTAATAATCTGGAGATTGCAAGTAAAAACATAATGACAGTTGTTGAAACATGTTATTTATTTATTTTTCGATATATAAAGAATGAAGTTGATAGAATTAATCATAACAGTTTATTCGATCAATCAATGAACGAAGTAGAATACAAAGAATCAATTAAACGTCGAAACGGAAAAGCTAATTTTAGTTTCTCAAATAGTGGAATAAGAGAAGGAGTAAGGAAGGAATGGAAAAGAGAATTAAATAGATTTTATTCTTGAACGATCTGAAATACGCCAATGTGGTGAATTAGGTAATGGGTGGAAAACTCTTATTTTATATACAGTGGGGTGCCAATATAATATGAGCACTTGAGGATTTGCTTATTTTTATTTTAACCCTTTATGTCCTGACGGGACATTAAAGTCCCACTTTTATCACGCTTATATCTTTGTATTATGACCTTTTTCCTTGGCGGAATTCGCAAAAATACGCTGAAATACGCTAGTTCCAACAGCAAGCAGTAGATAGCAGTTGAAGGCAGGAATTTAAAAAAAATTGTTAATTTAATTAATTAAGTTATTTTAATTAATTAAAAAAGTTTTCTTTCTCTTTCCTGGGGTTATTCTGCCTGATAACTTATCTAATAGTTCAAAGATAAAATTGCAAATTCGCTGGTAAATTAATTTGGGATATAAAGGGTTAAGACACTGCTTCTTAGCTTCGTAGAATTTGTCTGAACACTCTGATTGTTATAAGCAAAAAACATGCGGGGAAATGTGGAATTTTTAAAGGAAACTTTATATCTTCCCGAATATTCGAGCTCTTTTTACGAAAATGCATGTAAATACTGTGCACACCAAACAAAAACACTGATGAAAATTTCAATCATTATCTGCTTTAGGTAAAATGGGGCCACCTAAATTTTGTGACTGAATCTTGACTGTAAAATATGTGATCAAGCCCACATCTGCGAAATTCTAAGAAAATTTATCTAGCCATTTGTAAGATATTCGAAAAAATATGCAAATCCCAAAGTGTCCACAATATATTTCCAACCCATTGTATGTTTAGCAGTGTCCGCACTGCGTTCCCAGAGACATGATGAACGTAAGTGACATCAAAACCGCAAAAAAAATTAAGATAAATTTCTGAAAACTAAATAAAAAAATAGTATTGATTTTGAAAGTTCGTTTTTCTTCGCGACAATGATATCTGATATCTATAATAGCAGACGATAAAAATCGAAAAAAAGTTCTGAAAATGAAGACATTCAAAAATGTGTCAATGAAATTAGAAAATTTGCTGCTAACGATGCTATTAGAACTTAAATTGCGTAAAAATAATTTTAATGATTCTTGGAAAGAGCTATTTTTGTTGGCTGCTTTCCAAGTCAATATTCGAAAAACATGTGACACTCTAAGCCAATAATAGCCCAGTGTCGAAGAATAATTTCCCCCGGTTTCTACACCGGATCTATGAAGAAACTCTTTCAACTCATCAAGAAAACAATTAAAAAATCGATAAAAAAAGGCATTCGGTCATTGTTGATTTAAATTTAGGGGAAATGTTCCAGATAAAATTTCAAAAAATTTGAAAAAGATAACGAAATTAGAATGTCGAATGCAGAAATTTAAGTTTTAATTTTAAAATTGGTTCGGGAAAACTCATTCATTTCTTTAAAAAATTCTCAGAACTCAGTAAATTATGTTAGACGTTGAAAACATATTGCATTAGAAAGGCAAATGTTTTTTCTATTCGATGATTTTTTTCAACTATTATCAGAAATAATACTACTGGCAAATACATGCGAAAAATATTCCAAACAACTCAAAATAGAAATTATTCTACATTAAATTTTAAAATTCGGGTTTCGAGGTGCGTTGAGTCACTTTTAAATCTACCTATGTGCCAAATTACATAGCTGTAAGTGCGATAGATTCATTTAGACACCGCACGTGAACACTTCCTTTTATAAGTATGGTTTCTGTATCTTAACAGTAATTTGCGTATTATCTAGGTAATGTGCAGGTTAACGGCTTTCGAACTTTAACCGTCGTTTTTTATTACTCATGCCGAGCCAGTTTACCCAAAGGGTGTGCAGATTGACACGAGTTGATGGGAAGGAACATGCGATATGATTCCCAATTTTGCGTGTCATCCAGGGCGGCTCGTGCATAGGGACTGCGGTATTGCAGCACCCCCAACTTTTTCCACTGTGTAAATTTATTTTACTTCGCATTTAATATTTAAATCTATCGGCAATCTAACGCAATTTTACGTTAAACGATTTCGATATTCGAATAAGCCGCTGGTTAAAACTGAGGCAGAAAATTAAGTTCCCTATCTTAATTTTTCACTACCCGAAAATGATGAGCAAAGGAGAAAGTAACTTAAAGTAAAGGAGAACAGAGGATTGTTCCAGCACCGAATTCCGCCTGCGCATGCGTAGTTACAGAGCGCAGGCTTTTCCTTCCTTTCACGTTTTTAAGCTGAAGGGGAACTGTCGATTTCGGCAGCACCAGTTGAGACAGAAACAGAGTTTCAAACATTTTACCACAGAAGAAAATCTTTTCGCGAGATAAAACGATAAAACTTTGAAATAAATAAGAAAATGAAGGATAATGATAAACAAAAATTTAATTGAAAAAGTTTTTTATAGTAATTAAATTTCAATGAAACTTCTTGCATTCCAAAGGACTTTTTTGACAATTTTTAGTTATAAATGGTGATGAAATACGTACGAGAAACTTTCCAAAATTTCAGTTTAACAAATTTCGAGATTAACTTTTTTTTATTAAAATTAATTTGTTAAAATACTTATCTATTAGAAGAGAAAAAATGTTGTAAGTTTATTCATTAAATACAAAACTATTCAAAGTTAACGAGAAAAATTATGAAAGATAATGAGACACAAAATGTAAGCGGTATAAATATGCATCACGAGCAGTGAAGGATTAAAAGTTACAGCACCTGCAAGATTGCATATCACGAGCCGCCACTGGTGTCATCATTTCTCAAGAGCCATGCTAACCTTCTCTGTATCGTTCCAGTTTTAGTATACGCACTGCGGAAGTGATGCAAACAATAGTAATGGTAATTTACGGCGGTGGTAACCTACCATTACCACTACTTAGCTACCGTTTATAACCGCTTTTACATCAGACTAAAAGAATACCCGTTATAATATCAAAAATATAATTTATTTGGCTATTAACAAAATGGAGTTGTCAAGTCGCACAAGGCAATTTGAAGAACTGGTTTTCCAAGCTTGAAACGAAATAATTTACAATCGTTCACATTACGCATTCAATCTGCACCTTGAGAAACAATCAGCGGCGAATCCAGGATTTGGGTCGGGGGGGGGGGCCTGAGGTTATAAAAATTTTGTATCGCCGTGACGAATTTCGTACCTTTTGGCTTATGTAAACCAAAACACTTTAAATTTACAGCCTTTACTCACCTGACAATAAGAATCATAAAAAAAACAATACAATATTTTCGATAATTTAATAAAAAATACAACGAAATAACTAGCCAAAAAATGTCTTCGACCGCGTCAACGCTACAAGTAGAAGTGGAATAACTAGAAAAGTAGGAAAATTTTCGAACCTGTCAAGCCAGAAAGCAATATTGTAACGTTTTTATTATTTTTTTTAAAAAAAGAGAAATTAGGGAAGAATAGGTTGTAGTGATTTTAAATAAAATCAAGAATTCTGACTTAGCTCGGGGGGGGGGGGCGCTGCCGCCCCATAGCCCCCACCCCTGGATTCGCCACTGGAAACAATACGTCAAAAAACGTATCAAAATCATTCAAAGAAAGCAAAAAAACTAAAAAATACTCTGAGATAATCGAATTAAACAAACAAGGAATCTATTCTAGTCCATTTCATCAAGGGCTAAGGACTATATTCGAAATGGATTCAAAATATTTTGGAAATGTTTCTGTGAGAAACCTGCATTACGTCAAATATAGCTTCTCTTAGCCCGAAATTTCCCAACAAAAGACAAAGGAGATCAATATCATCTAAAAAGCATTATTTTAAAAGAAAAAGGAAGGCCGAACTCAAACATAAAAACGCTAATAAGATTGATTTACATCGAAAAACAATGGCAAAGCCGTAATCAATTTAGTATTTTAAATATAAGACTGGAGAAACTGAAAACAATGCCGCGTATACTTAACTACCGTTCAAAAAATTTGAAAAAGATAACGAAATTAGAATGCAGAAATCTTAGTTTTAATTCTAAAATTGGTTCGGGAAAACTGATTCATTTTTAAAATAATTTCTCAGAATTCAGTAAATTATGTTATACGTTGAAAACATATTGCATTAGAACGGTAAATGTTTGCTCTATTCCATGATTTTTCCCCACGATTATCATAAATAATAATCCGTTAATAACCACGCTTACCTAACTACCGTTAATTAATGATGGTTCACATGTTCCAGGTGCTAGTTTTGGGGGATGATACAAAGGCGAAACATTGGAGATTTTATTTCAGTTTATAAAGCCAAATAGGGCACTAAAATAATATGGCATGCCTCTGGCGACATTTATGCTTGCTAGTTACAGACAGTGTCGGATATCCGAATTAATTCGATTAAGTGCATCAAGGAGTTAACATTTCAATTTACACTGAATTTCCTAATTCATCTAAGCAAATATCACGACCACATTTAAATACATAAATAATTCATTCTAAGTATATAATATACACGAAACACTGCCATTAACTTCTGGTTTACACAATGTCACTTCTTCTACCACTATATACCCAACAGATACTGGTAACTAAATAATCTATGCAATCTCAGATTATGTATCTTTACTCACTCGCTTACTTTGATGAATGGCCCAGAGTGAAGAAGTCAGGAAAGCGGATCAGCCCAGGTTGCGTTAATTAATTATTCTGGCCATGGAACTTTGTGACTTCTGACTAGGGAGCCTGTTAATTAAATTATGAAGTGATAAATGATGAGAAGTTTGAACTACTTGGAATTGTAGCTGTCGAGACATAATATTAGCAGACCTTTTACCCGTGCTTTTCTGAGATATTTGGTATGTAATGACAAAGTGGAAGGCAGACAATTCATGCTAACATGATAAACGCAGAATACCCGAGCTATTTCAAATTTTGAACTGTTAAGCATTGCGTATTGTACTATAATTGCTGTTCGTAATGTCAAGAGCAATTATTTTACCGCTTGAAACAACTGATATTTTTACTTCATAATTTCTTTGATATTACAATTTTTATCCTTTTATTTCAACTTTACTTGAGATAAAAGATGAGAAGTTTGAACTACTTGGAATTGTAGCTGTCGAGACATAATATTCTCAGAACTTTTACCCGTGCATCTCTGAGATATTTGGTACGTAATGACAAAGTGGAAAGCAATCGTTTCATGCTAACATGATAAACGCAGAATGATCCGAGATATTTCAAATTGTGATCTGTTAAGCATTGCGTATTGTATAATTGATGTTCGTAATGTTAGGGTTTATTATTTTACCCTTTGAAAAGAACTGACTTTTTTGCTTTATAATTGCCTTCATAATATAATTTTTATCTTTAGATTTACTACGTTGTGTGACACAGCCATGCTTGTGTTATAGCGGTGTATTTACATTGATGCAAGCTTTTTAAATTTAAAAACAGGTTTTGTTCAGACTTCTATGAAATAAAAGAGATAAAGATTATTGTAGTACGAAAACCTTTTTAAATTTCTACTTAAAAACCCTGAGTTATGGAAAAGAGCTGTGAAAATTCGAAAGAACTAAAAGGGTTTTCAAGCCTAAATTTTATTACATAGCTGTATTCTTTTGGGCTTAAAAGGCTTTCGAACACACTAGTATTCATGTTCGATAAGTAATTTATATAAAATCAAAAATAATGTAATTAATAATTTAATTAAAGTTATTAAATAATAAAATTTTGCTCCGGTTTCAACAGACGAGCTGAAAAGAATGATATAATAAAGAATTAAAAACTGTGCTCAAGAATTAAGCTTGTGATTTCAGACTAATTCAAGGTATAGTGAAATTTCTTTTTACTGAGATTTCTTGAATTTAAGCAAAACGTTTTATCTAAAATATGGCAGATTACAGAATATTAAATTCAAATAAAAAGAAACCCGATGAGCGAGGTCATTTCAAGATTGATACTAGTGGAGTCGATTCTCATAACGTAACAGTTACATGAAAAATGCAACTGAACAAGTCATCGAAACATAGAAATCAACTTTGCACTATACGACACATGTGCATTCATCTTATTCTTATTAAAATTTTAGACTTTGTTCAGGTTGATTTCAGACCAATTCAAGGAATAGTCAAATTTCTTTTCTTCTTACTGAGATTTTTTGAATTTAAGCAAAACGTTTTATCTAAAATATGAAAGATTACAGAATATTAAATTCAAATAAAAAGAAACCCTATGAGCGAGGTCATTTCAAGATCTAGTGGAGTCAATTCTCGTAACTTAACAGTTACCTGAAAAATGCAACTGAACAAGTCATCGAAACATAGAAATCAACTTTGCACTGTACGACACAGTGTGGATGTGCATTCATCTTATTCTCATTAAAATTTTAGGCTTTGTTCAGGTTGCTTAGATTTTGCGCAACAATTTTGAATAGAGATATGTGTTATTTTCCTTCTTTTTGGTTATTATAATGCAAAAGTTAAAAACAATTGTCGTCCAAAAACGATTTTCATTTTTCCATTTCACAACCGTGAGTTATTAGAAGTGTAAATTCGAAGGGAATTTTTAAGCCTACACTTAACTATGTAACTGTATTGTTTTGGATTTAAAAGCTTTTCAAACGCACTGGTATACATGCTTATTATCTAATTTATAAAAAATAAAAACAATCTAATAAAAATTTACGTAAGCTTAACATATTAAACTTTAAAAAAAACTTCAATATAATTCAGATTATATTTACTCTGAGAATTTTATAGAATAAGAATGGTTCTAATGTAAATAAAAGCTGTTTCATAAATTAAACAAACATTCAGAATTAATATAAAGAATGAAAACTTAATTAAAGTTCTAATGAAAGACTAGAATTATATTACCAAAGAAAATATGAAGCTAAAAAAGAACTATTATATCAAATGGCACAAGAATTAGTCAAACTTTACGAGCAACTATTAAATGATGCGTAATACATTCCAAATTTGCATTATCACGGGTCACTTTACGATTATCATGTGAGCATGAATTGATGACATCGATACTCAGCAAAAAATTACTCTTTAATCATACTCACTTTTTTCACATCACAAATGCAACGATGCAAGTGTTTACAAACACGCTGTTCCAAGCATTATTTTCGAATGAATAAAGGCAAAAGCAGAAAATGGCTTCACGGAATATTATTTTCCTCGAATTTTTAGCGCACTATAAATAATGCGATAAGAGAGAGGCCAAACAAATGCCGAAGAAAAGAAGGAAGTTGTTATTTGATTTAAGATGAGGCACTTTGAATTTATTTTTTATAAAGATGCTTCTTGTTGTCATTGCCACTTAGCACACTTTTATTTGAAGAGCACTGCAGAATAAACTCATCTGCGCACGCTTGTGTTCCGAGCTAAAATAAAAGTTGACCAATGCTTTTTCAAATTATCGTTTTTTTATTTCCTTAGATAAGATAGCTTTTCTCAATTCTAAATCTAGCTGAATTCTTAAAAAATTTCTTCATAAAGATTTATATTTCGGATTTATGAAATAACAAGTATTTATTTAATCCAAATCTCTAAGCATTATTCCTTTTTCCGATTTTTAATTGAGTCTTTTTCAACTAGAAGTTTTGAACATTTTCAGTTATGTTTATTATAAAAATGGAAATCTAAGTAGACTATAGTAAATTCTACTTTCTTGAAGTTTTCTGAACTTGTAAAGTCTAAAGGAAATTGATTATTATTAAAACTATACAACTATTTTCTAAGAGAATATTAATGCTCCAGTAATTGGAATTATATATAAGTTTGAAAAATGTTATTTATTTCCGCTACCATGAGAATTTTTAAATTGCGAAAACAGTCTACTTTTTGGATAAAACATTAATGTTAAAAGAAAGAAAAGATTGAAATAAAACCTAATAGATTTTCCTATATTGTTTTTAATAGAATTTTGCATTTTTTTGTCGTTTTTCTAAGTTTCATGAAATTGAAAAAGCAATTAATAAATAAAATTACCATTTTATCCATACTTTTTATATTGTTTTAGAGGCAATTTTCTAAAACAATTTCTTATAAACATAATAAATATCACCTCTTACCATATTTTAAAAATATCACCTCTTACCATATTTTTAAAATGTCACCTCTTTAAGCTGTAAGGACTAGACATTATAGTTGCTGTTGCCTGCGGTAGATGGCGCGGCACAAGACTGTTTCGTAAAAGGTCCAGTTGGCGTTCGGTCGGGAGTGAGTCTGGTTGTTTTTTGAGAATGAAGTGTGTGATGGGATTTTTGTGTGGCCATGACTCGAAATACTGAGAATTGTAAAGTATAATTTTTTATCTTTTATGTTAAATGTATTTGTGTGTTTGTCTATTTATGTCGTGCTAATCCTGTGTGTCCTTAATAAACTAAATTAAAAAGAAATATTGCCTAATTTCTCAGCTGCATTTTTATATGATACTACAAGGCGTTCGTTTGCCTTAACCCTTAAATGCCTTTAAACAACATACTCAAGTTTGTCTTCTAAAATCTTGAGAATAAGACTAAAGCTCTAATGCTTGTTGTTGCCAATAGGATACATCTTGAAAATGTTATCAAATCAATTTACAACATATAGATGGCAGCCTGAGTGCTGATAAAAAAATTAAAAATAAATTGATGTTTTTCACTTGAGGCTGTATCTTTTTTGCTTTGTTCGTACGCTTGAGCTATACCATATTTTACTCTCCAGTGCTGAAAGAAATTCTTTATCCGTATTATTAGTTATTAAAATTCATCTGTGTTAAATATTACAGAATTTCATTAAGGAAATTTTTTCTGAAATAAAGCCAAGTGTTGTCAGTTGGTAACAAAGTAACCATAACCATACTTAAACCACAACCATACATAACATAAACCATACTTAAAACAAAATAGGATTTTTTAAAAGTATTTTTTCCAAGGAATTCAAAAAGTAAAAGTCAAAAAACATTTTAAAATCAATTTAAAAAAATCGGCGTTTTAAGGGTTAATTATTAAATATACCATAGTTTTATTTTAACATAATAGCATAATTAACATCAAAAAATGAGTTTCAAAAACGAATCAACTAATGGAACACGTCAAACGGCGTCAAAACTTTGTTACGATGGTAACTGCATTTGGAACGCTAAATAGGATTGCAACATGGAAAGCAAATAAATAGTAATTATATTTAAAAATAAATAAGATAAAATAAGATGATTTGTCAATAATAGTACATATTCAATAAGTAGGATAAAACTAAGTAAAACAAATTTAAGAAAATTCAAGCAAAATTATAACATCTGATGGAAAATTAATTACCGCGAATAGAAAAGTAAGTAAAAAAATTGCTCTAAAAGATGAATGCTAGTGTAATATATAATGCATATTATTAAGATGCTATCTTATATCTTGGATACATAGACGTTATTTTTAAAGTTTCATCATTTCAGTATTTTTTAAAATTTTTCCAGACTGAGAAAGAAATATACATACATTTAATCTTATATTTCATGATAGAAATATTACTAAAAGCACAAACTACAACGATTTTGGAATATGTCACCTTTAAGAATTTTCAAAAACTGTCTTCCAGTTTCATCATTTCATGATTTTCTTTTCGTTATTCGAAGCATTTTAAATTGCTTCCAGACTAAAACGAGACGAAAGAATCTTCAACTTCAATTACGTAAAAGTTTAGAAATGCGAAGTTTTGAATATAAAAAAGTTGTATTTACTGAATGAGTAACAATTTAATTGAAGTGATTGAGTTTCAGAAATAAGAATTTTTGAATTATAAAAAAAAAACGATGTATTTACTGAATGAGTACCATTTTAATTGAAGTGACGTCTGTTAGAAAATAGCTTTGAAAATATTCTAGCAGGGAAGCATTCGGTTGAAGTGGATAATTTACTGAATAAGACCAATATTTTTTTTCTTTTAAATTTATTATTTATCATTTTTCAATTCATTGTTTTAAGAGATTTCAATTGTCTTGAGTATGAAAACGTTAATTCCGTTAAAGCATCGTTAAAAAGTTTTAGATTTTAATTAATTTGTTTGATTGGCGTTTAGTTTTAATTCACTTTTAGTAAAAAACTTAGATTTAAATACGAGGCTTTAATTGGGCCCAATCATATAATGGTGGAATAACCACATTTATATGGATTTCGGTTTCACTATTACAAAATTTACACAGTAGTATGTGGGACAAAATTTAGGCAACTCCAATCCGTTGCACAGCATACTGGATATAATGTACTCATACATTTTACAAAATGGCAACTCCAATCCGTTGCACAGCATACTGGATATAATGTACTCATAAATTTTACAAAATGGCCAAATTCCAAACATGTGCATCTAGTATGTCTTTCTATGAAATATAGTTGCATAACATCTGTACTTATAAAAGGAAATGTTTGCGTGCGTGCGCACGATGTCCAGACGAATCTATCGCATTCACAGTCATGAAATGTGGCACACAGGTAGTTGTAAAGTTGACTCAATGCACCTCAAAGCCGGAATTTTAAAATTCGATCTAGAAAATTTTTTATTTAATGTTTTGCATTGTTTTGGGTCATTTTTTGCACGTTTACGACTGTAGTCTCTTTTTTAATAGTCGTTGAAAAACAATCAATGCAACATCGTATAGAACAAACAATTTTCGTTCTAATGAAGTTTGTTTTGAGCTTCAAACATAATTTACTGAATTTTGAGAAATTTTTAAAAAATAGTCAGTTTTGCCATCGAAATTTAATTTTTGTTTTTAAATTTGCTGGATCCAACGTTCTAATAACACTATTATTTTCAATTATTTTCAGCTTATAACTAGAACGGTTCTGACTGATTTAAAACAAGAACGGTTAAAATATCTTTTCCCGTTTTGTTAAATTAATTTTTTCCTGGTCAGTTGAAAGATATTTTTATCTACCGAGCTCCCTCCCGCGACACTTTTCCGGAACGCTGTAGGCAATTTCATTCGCTGACAGTGCAGAGCGCAGGTGATGTCATAACCTTCAACTGAATGACTTCGATTATTATTTTCGGCAGAGTCATAACGTGTTTATATCTCGCATATTTTATTTGCTTTATGATAATCATTTTCACGCTACAAATTTTTAATAATGGTTAGGATAAACGTACTCTGTATTTTCTACAGTTGAAATGTCAATATCGCGAAGAAAAAAAAGCGGGAAAATCAATAATGTGCATCTTTTGTTTTGTTTTCAGAACTTTTTCATGCCATTGTGGGCGGTGTTTTTTCTCATTTTGTTGAAGTTCTGATTCCACGGGCAACGCCGTGCGCGTACTGTTAGTACTAGATATATTCATTAATTTTACAAGAAGTAAAATAGAGTTTTTGCAACCTTCTGTCCAAACGATTATATCGCAAATTGTGGAATTTTGAGTTTGTTTCATCTTAAATAACCGAAGCCATTTAAATATGACTGAGATAGAAGTCGAATTTATTTGTGATAAAACATTTTATCCTTTGAGATTAATTATAATGTAATTAATAATAAATATCATGTAATAATTAATAGAAATTTTTTTTATAAAATAATTATATTATATTTTAGAAAATAATTATAATTTATTTCATGAGATGAATTATAGTTAATTTAAAGAGAAACTCCTTTTTAAAGAAAATTTATACTTTTGAAAATATTACTATTAACGCGGATGGTTTTAGGAAATATGAAATTGTAACTATTAAATCGAAAATTTAGGTTTAATCCATAAAACAAAATGAAAGATGCATTATCGTTTGCTTTTTTTGTGTGAAACTAACAATGACGATTTCTTACAAAAGATGTTTTTACTGGAAGCAGATTTGAAACTTTAGAGAACAGAATTTAGGTGTTTTGACTGAATCTGTTTTTGTGTGTTATTGCTGCGCTTTTAAAATGAGAAAATGCTTGGAATTGCTTCACCTTTTCTTTTTTTGGATGAAGAAATAATCAAAGATATTTTATGTGCCGTTTTATAGCAAACAAGTTAATCTATTTTATCTACTTATCTAAAGCATTTGGAAATTATTCAAATCTATACATACATCACGTCGAAGAATTTTATTTTCGCGTATCACAGCAGCATAAATATTTATTTTATTTTATTTATTATATTTTTACGGTAAAAAATCAATTGCCTAATGAAAGAGCAATGCTTGTACTATTTTGTTCGAGCAACTAATGATGTTCATATTGAAGATTTCACGTTTTTTGTAACAACATTTTAAACAATCGTTAGTTTATGAACTCATTTGTTCAATTTCCGGACAGCCAAATCCTGCTGGACAGTAAAAAAAACTTTTTTTAATAAACTATCTATCAATTCAAAAAGCTTCTACATACTGTTTATTAATATATTTTAAGGTTATTTTTTAATCCAGTTTTTAATTAACTGGCGCCTTGTGTTATGTCTTAATTTTCTTTCGACAAAATCCAAAACAATTTCGCAATTCTTTAGCTCCCAAGGAAAAAAAATGGAACCTCTTTTCCTAAACATCGTAGTAGGATAATGTTTTAGATTTGTTTTTTTTTAACAAGCAAAACGAAATAAATTTCAAGTGTACAAAAATTCTTTTTTTTTGTTGGCATAGCTCGCTTTATAAGTATTGTGATAAGACTTTCTAAATTTAGGTTTCTTTCTAAAATCTCTTGTTCAAATAAATTTTATTCTTTATTACATAGGCACGAGAAGTAAATCAAATTTTATAACTAATAACCTTATATTTTTTGGAAATTTGGAGGTATATACTAGAAATTAGGGATGGGAAAATCTACTGGTTTAAACCGAAAACCATTTTTTTTTGTTTCGGTTAACCGGTTTTTTCGGTTATTTTTTCTCCCGGTTTAAACCGGTTATTTTTTTTAATCCAATAACCGGGTAAAAAAAAACCGTATCGGAAGACAGGCTCGACTAGACTAAAATTTACCGTTATGAAGCTTTGATTTGCATCATCTTAGCCCAACCACCGATAACAGCTTCCTCGAGTCGTCTGTTGGTTGGCGGATTACTGAAAGAGTCTGTATGAACAGATGCATATTGGCCAATGGATTGATTTTCTGCAAAAACAATATTAATAAAAATTTTTGTCTGCAAACGGCGTCTGTTTTCTGTAACCGAAAAATATTTATCTTTAGTCGGAAGTTCTGTAACATCCGAAAGATTCGTATCTACATTGAATGATGTTGTTTCCAATGAGGTGTGTCGACTCGCGGATCAACACAATGCTGAGAGAGTCTTTATGAGCAGAGGAGATGATAAATATTCGCCAATGAATTAATTTCTTGTGAAAACAATGCTAATAAAAATTTTGTGCTTAATACTTATTTATTGCAATAATTACACATTTATTATTATTACATATTGTATTAATTACTTATTTATAATCATTACTTATTACATTAATTAATTATTGCATTAATACTTACTTATTGTATAGCATTATTAATAAAAAATTCTGCCCACAAACGTTGCTTTAAAAAAACCCCGAAAACTGCTTTTTAAAAAAATCCGGTTATTTTGAACGGTTTTAACCACCAGGTTAAACCAGAGACGAAAAAAAAAATGTTTTTTTGCAATAACCACCATCCTTACTAGAAATTTCAGACTCGTTAGCTAATTAGTACACATTGCATCAGCCGTTGCATTCTGATTTTTATATCACACAATTTACAGAAGAATACCAACTTAAAAACATTATCATGATAGAAAAAACCAAACGAAAATTCAAGATTAATATTTTGCTGCAGATCCAAATATTTATCAACAGAAAATACTTTCCTCCTTAACAAACGCATTATACGACGGCAAGAGAAAAATGGTCCAGCAACACCACCTCATCTGGCGTTTTCTCATCATCACAAATGAACAATGAACTTCACCCGCTAATGAAGCATCAAAGAATAAATAACAAACCCATTCAACCTCTTGCTAACGAAAGTTATGAACTCGGTGGACGAAGATGCAAATTAAAATAATTCGGAAAAGGGCTGAGAATCCAGAAGTTTCCTGAAGAAAACTAGTGCGCACTTCCTCAACTAGGAAGTTGATTGTCTCCATTATGCTCTAAGCTAATGAAGCTGTCGAAGCCTGATTAAAGTTGCATGGCTAACAAAGAATAAATAGGAATGTGAAAGTTGTTAAACAATTTTCTGTAGAAGCTTTCTGGTAGGATTTCCTTTAGTCCCTTTGAGGGAATTTTCATCAGTATTTAATAACTCTGTCTCGGAATTAGTGTGGGAAAAATGATATTAGGAAGATTATTTTAAAGATATGTTTTAATGTTTTTAAAACTTTAATTTATAATTCTTCTTTAAGATTTTTGTTATTCCTATAATTTTATGCTAATGTTGAACACGCCTACAAGGCATTCAATTTTTTGTCTATAAAAGCCGGAAAATTGCAATTTAATCCTTTTGCTGTAAATATATAAAATATATAAGAAACATGCCGAAAAAATTCGTTTTCATTTTATTTTTCATCTACAGAAAGTTGAACTTTCATGTGTTTCATCTACGGTAAGAATATAAATAGTAATTTCCTATTAAGAATGCTAACCACTTCTCTACAAAAAAAAAAAAAAAAAAAGTGCAAACTTCACCGAATCTGCTTTTAACCTTTCAGCCTAAAAATCCCAAAATACTCGTTCATCGAATTATTGTATTTTTTGTATTAAAACTAAAATTTAATCATTAGTTATGGCTTTATAATTTTACACAAAAATTAGGTAGAATCTATAAACATCTCAAGTATTATACGCCTTCTGAGATGAATGAAAACGACAACCCCGTTCCAAAACAGAAGGGTTCATCTTGTTAGATAGCAAAGAAAATAAAACTGTTAAGGGGTTAATATTATAGGAAATATAGATATTTATTTAAAAATGTTTTGCCTTTTACTTTACTTATGCCATGCCTCGGCTATGAAGGCATTCCCGTTTAGTAAAATACAGTTAAACATTTTACTATATCATTCTTAGTAAGTCGTTCTTTAACTCTATCGATACTGCACCGTCCCATACATCCTTTCAAGCAAAAGACGGTAGCCGTCCGAAACGTCAGAATGTCCCTCTGAAATTTCCACCCCCTTTCATTAAGTGTGATTGATTTCACACCCGTGGTGCGTGCTTTCTTCGTTAGAGTGGCTCGTCCTGATGTGTTTGGGGAAAAGGAGGGTTTTCTTAGAATTCAGACAGTGCCAGCTGTCATTTTGGTTTTTTTGGGGGGAAGTGAATTTCCCTTATCTTTGATAGAGGAACTCGCACCTTCTCGTATTTTGTGGTCCCTTTATTCCAATGGCCTTAGGAATCAGAGTGTTAAAATGTCGTTTTGTCTGTGTCCCGATTCTTCTTATTTCTTTACATATTAAAGAATATCCTTATAACGTGGCCTATTTTGAACTTCCAACACATGAAATTTCCTTTCTGAGCTCAAATACAAACGGTTGCATTTATTTTTTACAGACGATAGAGTCAAAGGGCTTATTTTTATATTAGGCTACTCCAGGTCTTCTCAGTCTCTTATAATGTAGTTAACAGCCTATTGACAGTTGGAATGGGAGGGAGCTGTGATATGGAGCATATAATCAGAAAACTGATTCACCCCGCCCTGTCGTAGCGTCGGGGAAATACTGAATGACAGCCGCTGCAATAGCTCGAGCACCGAGGCCGGAGTCCTAATAGCCTATCACTGCCTACGGCCCGACCCCTCCCGAAGGAGGTACGTATTATCACTGGAGGAGGGACTCACGACCCCCATTTCTGTACCCAAGTCCATGAGAGAGAACCCCCTTACTTATCCTGCAGCTTCTTATCCACGTACTCGTGATCCCCCCAGGTGCGAGGCATGGAGCATATAGATGACAAAGTTCTTTTTGAAAGAATATCTATTATATAAAGTCAATTAACAGTGATATAATTAGAATCGAAAATCGAACGGAATGGCAGTTAAAACAGATTTTTTAAAACAAAATTAAAATTTGAGCATTTTCTTGTGAATTCCCCTAAAAAGGCAACGAGGACTAGTACAATAACGGTGGCTATTTCAACTTCTATCTATTGCAATAAATTGATCGCAATAAATTCAATAATAAGGATAGCATTTTATTGTTATATGTTCTGTGATTAAAATTCAAGAGAGAAAAAATATGCATATAAGGTCGATCTTTCAAGAATGGTTATTGCACTTTATTGCAATATCCATTTAATTTAATAATGTAGTTAATGAGGGATGAAATTAATTATCATTAAGTGTTGTTCAATTATTTAAAATTCGGAATTTTGGAACTTTTAAATATTTCAAAGTTAATTAATATTATCTGACTTGGCAATTAATATTAATTAATATCATCTAACTTAACGATAATTAATATTATTTAACTATATGAAAAGGAAGGGAGAAAACTGTGATAAAAATTTTACGGGCGCAGCTGCTCGCTGTTTAAATTAAGTTCGATTCGATTTCATCTTCATACTTTATTTTGGTTGTCTGAGAGCGTGCTGGCAGAAAAAAGAATCATCGTGACGCTTTTTTCTAGAAAGTGTTGATTTAGCAAATAAAACTCAATAATGCATTTCCATCTAGAATTTTTCCCACAAATTTCGACCTACATTTCTTTCTCTTTCGCTTTGAGTCTTGGTAAAATCAAGTTAGGTTTTTTAATGCATCATTATACAACTATGACTGGGTTTAAGTGTTATTTTCAACCAATGTAAGAAATTAAACTACAGAAATTTCAAATTGCACAGATTAGAGAAATGAAAATAAAACAAGTTTCGTTTAGAATTCTGGACTCTTCCTGCCTAAAAATCACTATCTTACAAATACATATTCCAAAAATCCACTTTTACGTATCGTTTAATTCATCCATACCAACTTCATCTCTCGCAATGGAAAAAGGATCGAGTTATACCTATTGACACATTCGGAATGCTATATCATTCATTTTCATCATGATGCAAAGCGACGTGAATGCTACAGCATTCAAATTTATAAGCCACATTATCATGGTTTGATTTTACATAGCTTAATGAGGTAGATTCCTTTTGGAAGACTACTTATTGCAACGGTTTTCATGACACGATTTCTAGAAAATTTATGCATATCAGTGCCCAAAACCACCCCTTGTTCAAATATTTATGCATATATATTTCTAACACTTTTGTGAACAAGATAAGTCAAGTAGTTTTGTTCACATTTTAACAAACCAGGAATATGTTGTAGGGAGGGTGAAAGTCTTGGACGAGTTCATAGATGAATTATCATGGAGTGGGGAATGGTGGAGTGTTGAAATTTTCATTTCCTATAACACCTGAAATATTGAAGATAGAAGGATTATGCAAATTAGGATGCTAATAAGATTAAGTTCATTATGATGAGGCTCTTATTTGCCTCGTCAAAATGAACAACTTCTGTATGAAAACATTTTTTATACCTCTCACCCCTTATAATTTAAAAGTTGATAACCCTACTCATAGATAAGGACATCAAATATACGTTTAAGTTTTATTTGCGCTTTATTTCTTAAGTTGCGTAAATTACGGAGGCCTCGTCGTAGAGTTTCGACTTCAAGACCGGAGGGTAGAGGGTTTGAAACTTGATTTTATGCAAGATCCGTCATGTTGCGTAAATTACGGTGGCCTCGTCGTAAAATTCCGACTTCAAGACCGGAGGGTAGGGGGTTGAAACTTGATTTTATGCAATATCCGTCATATTGCGTAAATGACGGTGGCCTCGTCGTAAAATTCCGACTTCAAGACCGGAGGGTAGAGGGCTGAAACTTGATTTTATGTGAAATCCGTCGTGTTGCGTAAATTACGGTGGCCTCGTAGTAGAGTTTGGACTTCAAGACCGGAGGGTTTGAAACTTGATTTTATGCAAGATCCGTCGTGTATATGTACGCGCAATACAGTTTCTGGCACTCTCTGTACTCTGTACATTCCTGATTCAAATTTCAACCTTGCAAAAACTTCTATTCCATTAATGAGTGCAGAAGCTTCCTTATAGCCACCTATACCTGTATTAGAAATGCTTATTGGCTGAAACTTCCAATTTCTTCTTTCTGCATATTTTTGATACATACGGAATAGTATGTATCAAAAAAATATGCAGAAAGAAGAAATAAAAGAACAAAGAAGAATAATATCTACTCTTAATATAGATAAAAAGAAAGCCTTCTAGTGTCGACTGCAGTTTTTTTGCAATTATTATGCACTTCAAAATAATGGATAACTTGTTCAATCAGTATTTTCATGTTTTGTTTTTTGTTTGTGCATTCAAAAATTTCCGCTCGATGGGACTTTGCGTAAATTAGAAGTGCAACGCTGGACTTGAATGCCATAACATCTGCATTCAGTAGACTTATCATAGACTTTTGCGATTAAGAGAGCGGGTACTTTCATTGTTCTTTCTCTGCCTGATAATTTTCATTATCTTCTGCAAATATATCTATCGGCAGAAATTTATAAAGTTCATGTCATTCCGAAGTCAAGACTGTAAAAGTAATGTCCGGTGTGTCCAGGTTAGTGCTTTGGACAGCAGCATATACTACCTTTCAAATTCCAACTCTGACGCGAAATCTTAATAAATATGGCGTAGAAACTTTCATTTCAAATAATGAACCAAATAGTCTGTCTTGAACCAAAAGTACCTATTTTATTTGCCTGTGGATTTAGTTTCTTTGATATTTTTATATAAAAGTCGCCATATTTGCACATTAAAATAATTTTATCCTCCATATACATTTCAAATTTACTAATTTGTTTTCTTGCCATGACGGAAGATCAAAGGAATTCCTGTTTAAATTACCACAGTGTGTTGCCCAGCGTTGGAGCAATTTCATGTCCGAGAAAGAAGTAATAATAAGATGTGCCATATGCACAAACGGATGGTCTTCATAACTTAGTGCCTTTGTTTTTATGATTACAATAAGGAAAAATCAAATACCAGGACATAATGACACATCTTACTAACTCCTTATACAGTGTGTCCACACTTATCGTGGTCCAATAGCTAATTTCTAAACCTTTAGAGATAGACATATAGTTCCAATTGGAAAAATGCTTTAAATGAAGGGAAGAATTATAATATATGTTTTTTGAGTGATTATATATATTCCTACAAAAGTTACAAATTCTAACTTTTTATACTTTCCCCCGTTCCTATCAGTCATATTTAGTAAAACATTCTTGACACTCTAATATGTTAAAAAAAAGTCCTACTCATTTGCGACTAAAACTCACCGAGTTATGGAGCTTTGAATATCGCTGACTTAGACCACTTTACACCATTTAAATAGCCGTCTTGCAGACGATCCACCAATCAATGCACAGCACTTGCTCGACGTGGTCGCTGATTGGTTAAAAATCATGAAATTCGAAGCTCCGTAACTCGCTCAGTTTTAGTCGCAGAAGAGTGCGACTTTTTTGTTTAAAATGTTAGAATGTCAAGAATATTTTACTAAATATGACTGATAGGACCGGGGGACAGTGTAAAAAGTTAGAATTCGTATTTTTTTCAGAGATGTATTTAGTAACTCAAAAAACATATATTATAATTCTTCCCTTCCTTTAAAGCATTTTTCCAATTGGAACTATATGCCTATCTCCAATGGTTTCGAAATTAGCTATTGGACCACGATAAGTGTGGACACCCTGTATATTAGAGATATCTCTTCTATAGCGTGCTGAGTTAGATTATCACTATCATATAAACACAAACTTTTAATCTGAGAGAAATCTAATCAGTCTAAATTGTATTCGTGAATAATTCTGTGATTTGTGGTGTCGAATAATTGTGTGAATTAACTCTATTCTTACACATGTTTAGAAAAAAACGAATACAAGAAAAGTACTTCAGATTTCGCTTGAATTATTTAGATGTTAAAAAAACGTGTAGAAAGGATCAACCATTATAACCAGAATAATCACTAGCATTCGATATTTACTAGATGAGCATCTCGAATCATTCGAATTGAGGCCTTCTATTTCGAATGATAATGAGGTTTCCACTCTGTTTCTATGCTAACCATTTCGGTGAATTGATGATAGGAGGAATCTGTTCGCATAATGGCCGTTGTTTTCAAGGAAAGGCAAATTCACCACGGAATAACATGCATTAAACTGGTCAATAATTGGAAACGGAATGGAACACATGATTACCATCTCATGATGAAAAGTGTTCAACCGCTGTAACAAAAGATGCATTAGCCTATGAAAGAATGTAATAATGTTTCAGATGGTGTTTCTATTATTTGGCCAACAGTATGTGATTATTCTGCGATATGAGATGCATTTTACTCTGCTCAAAATCTTGCCGAAAGAATGATAAACGTTAGGGAGAGAGAGCTGAATAGATTTAGCCATTGTTATTGATTATAAAAATCGAAAAATAAATAACACACTCATATATCGGAATGGGATCTGTAATGATAGAGGGCTCGTCCCCAACCGAGTAGGTTTGTGTTAGATTGCAAAGATTACATTTACATCTTTTTTCGGTTTTGTCAGTATTTTTAATTAATTTAATTCTTCGCCACCCAAGTTTCTTTGATTTCTTGTGGCATCTTAGACAATTTTTGAAATTCAACCGATAATTTTCAGCCGTTTCATTAAATATCTAAATTTTTCTTAATTATTTACTTTGTATTCGATTTAAATATTAATTTTCTTAACTTTTGTTGTTGTTTCCATTAAGGTTTCAACTTTATTAAAAATTAAAAATTAATAAATTCAAATTTTTCAACGGGACTTTTTCTTCGCCATCTTGTTTTCGCGTAAGAATTTGGCGTAATCAGGTTTCGGCGTTTTTTCACTGGAGGTGTTTTCCGTTATGATTTGAATTTCCTTTGTGATGCTCTGAGCGAGTGGTTGGTGTTGTTGCAGCTGCGGGCCCCAGGGCCGGTTGGGCCTCTGAGGGCTTGCCTCTGCTTTAATTTTTCCGTTAATAATTTTTATTTTTGAATTTGAAGCTGAAGATTATTTTGCTCTTGGTTGGTATTCTTTTAAGGAAACAGTATGAGAAACCACTGTGATGAATAATCTAAAATGTAATGAAGATGTTTTCTACAGTACAATTCCAAAACAATCTGTGAATTAAAATGCTGTGAGTAAAAGAAAGCAGTGATTGCTTCTTCATTAAAAAAAAAACTCTGCTACGTGGTGGCATGAACGCTGGTCTTCATCAGTGTTACAGAATTATGAGTGATAATCACTTTTTTCAAGATCTGCAATATGTGTAATACCTTCAGCATTTTTCTGTTTCATCGTAATAATGTGTGCTGCTAATTATGGTGCTTACAATCATCTTTTACGCTGCAATTTCTGCTATACATCTTTTTCCCATCTTCAATTTTTCCAATTTTTTGAATGAGTGATACAAGTCTAAAAATGGCTAATGAAAATGTGAAAGCGTGCAAGTAACATACTTCAAATATCATTTTAGGGTGAATACAAGTCAGATTCATTTGAAACAAAGTGTTCATCAATTCAAGACGTGTTGTTATGTGGCACAGAATAATGATCATTACATCTCTATAGAAATTAGGTTGTTTTTACTTAGTGTACTAAGTTGCAATTTTTAGGCCTGCAGTGCTGATTGATATGTGTAGCTACAATTTTTATTTGGTTAATACATGTTCATTTTTGTGCATCAATTTTTATATATATATCTAATTTTGTGGCAGTAAATAATTTCAATATTAAAAATTGTTAAATAAAAAATTATTTTAAATTTTTAGAACTTGGTTTTTTTCTTTAATTGAAGTAGCGCAATGTACTACCCTATGCAAAATGATTTAATTTAGTAGCTAGGTTTTTCAGGTCTGCAAAGGTAGGTGATTTATATGAGTATAGCTTGAATTGCTTATTATTGTGTTATATATTTCAGTAACCAGTATTGATTAAATAATTGTTCAAATATATAATAAGTTAAAATTTAACATTGGGTACCTACTTTGCTTTAACGTTTTATAAAAATCCTAGCTACCCCATCCAATAGTTTGCATATGCGACATACTATCCCAACAATATTCCTGGCATGCTTGATTTTCTTTCTTTTTCCTCTTCTAAATTGTGTTATGGAAATCGGTTTTTATTCCAAAACTAGAATATTTGTGCCCGTCTAAGACGGGCTTTTATCCCGCCAACCATATCTCGGAACAGATCACAGATTTACTCCCGAAAGTTGTAATACAAAATCACATGAACATTGGTAGAGTGCTCGAGAATGAAATAATCTGTTTCTTTCTAGTGGAATCTTCCCTATTCATACTATTTACCAACGCCCAAGTAAAAACTGATCACTAATTCCACTAACAGAAAAAATTCATTTACAAACGCAAAATAGAAAATGGCTGAAAAAATATTAACAATAACATTTGTAGGAGATTTGTATCAAAATGAAAGAAATAATTTAGTGACAGAAAAATTGCATGTACTTTTAGCCCACCAAGTGTAGTTAAAAAATGACCTGCACTGCATATTGGCAGAATTCTTAACACAGTTACAGACCCTTATTCAGAGAAAAGTGGAGAATATTATACTATTTTAAAATTCGGAAGCATTTTATTTAACGTCGGTCGGGTGAATTTTAAAGATACACAAAATTATAGAAAAACATTAGCAATAACGTCCTCTGAGCCTTTGAAGATACCATAATTTAGTAAAAAGATCCGTATTCATAACTTTCTTAACGTTTCCCAATATTTAAAGAAAAAACATACACACTAAACAAATAAATAAAAAATGTTCCGATAATTCAACAGAAATATCTTTGAGAAGTGGAAAAACAAATTAAGTCTAGTATAACTCCTATTTGATACTAAATAATCGAAGTAACAAAATATTTTCGGCACGTCGTCAAATTCAAGTGCATATTCCACATCTGCATGAAAAAAAGAAAAACCCTGTCTGAGTTGTTTTATGATTTGCACCTCCGATTAATGACGCAGATAAAAGGGGTGTGTTTGTTTTAAGCGCCGCCCCCGTCACGGACATTTTGCCCGTAATTCTAATATAGATTGTATTATAGATACTTTTCTCTTTCTCTCTTCTAAATTGTATCGCATACATTATTTTTTTATGTTTTTGAGTACACCTCTTGTTCATTACCCCTATTGGATGAGGTTGTACTCATGATAAACTTTTTGTTATTTTTGTAAATTTTATTTATTTTCATTTATTATATTTGCTGTTTGTTCTTATATTATGTATGTTTATTTATATATTATGTGCTTTTGTTTATTGTTATTAAAGTATTTTGCGCCCTAGATGGGTGTTGTTTGTATTGTATTTGCATTGGTATTTTGTATTGTATTTTATTATTATGCAATTATTTGCATTGAATTTGTATCGAAATGTTTCTTTCCACCGACTCGTGACAAGCTTTGCACCGTTTGGATAAACTGTGTCGGCGTGGGAACTAAAAAAAAATTAAAAAAAAAAATAAAAAACAGAATGGGCTATGAGTAAGGTAATGGCTCTAATGTAGAGAATGGGATCTAGTTATTTGATTATAACTAACTAGCTGAAAACAGGGCGTTGCTCGGGATCCATATTTTTAATAATCCCGGTAAGGGTTAATGTTAAATAATGTTTGAGTGCATGTTAAAAGCTACAAAATAAAAACGGAAGGTTCAGTGCATGCTACGAAATAACAGCGGAAGAAAGAAGTCTACCTTGACCAAAAAAGCAATATTTTCTTAACTTCGGCAGTGGTAAAACACGTGAATAAAGGATTTGATGAAACAATGAATTGGTTTAAATTTGATTTCATAATAATTAAAGCATTGTCACAGTTTGAGTTTAAAATGAATTTTGAAACCTTAATTACAATTAGAGAAAAAATGGTACAACAATTAAATTGGTTTCATTAAAAAGAGAATTTTTTCTCTAAGATGATGTAAAAAATAATTTTCGTACCATAAATATTTCAGAAGTTATTGACGAAAAACGTCTAAAAGCTTAATTTTCGTTATTTAATTAAACAAATAAAAATGTAATTCGATTTTTAAAATAACTTTTACTGCGTTAGCTCCCTCTTGTGCTAACCCATCACTTTGCCAAATGCGATCGCCGTAAGTCCAACGGTGTGGAAGTGCATAAAGAACCAAAAAACGCACACAAAAACATACTTTCCTCTTTTATATATAGAGAGATGATTAAATTTTACGTCACTGTTATATCAAAATGTCAGAAGTCAAATTTGCAAAACATTTTACTGTTGCAAAGCACTTGTATAGGTTGGCTATATTTGCTCTCAAATTGTCATAAAATGCCATATGGCGCCAGTAGTTTCAGCTGTTACATCAAACTTTCGTATGTTTTGCTGTGTGTGGTTTCTGACATACGTCATTTTGATAATACAGTGATGCTATTTCGTTAATATTAGTTTATAACCAGAATAAACGGCTACCAGCGGCAATAAAACTATTTCCAAATCCATCGCTAAATTTTTACTACCAGTCCATCCATGATTGTGCAGATTACGGTTAATCTTTTAAGAAAAACAATATTTTGTGTTTCGGTACATATTATGGTATACATAAATTCAAACATAAAGCAATCCCTTATGCAAATCCTACTCTAACGCCAGCTTGAAATTAAGCTCCCTTAACAATTACAATTATCAATTGATTTATTCACTAATGTATGTAATGATTTAACTTTTTAATCTTTTTAAATTAATTCTTTTTAATGCCACTTCATTTTTAATTACTTCTACTTCATTCTTAGAGAACCGCACTTCTATTTTAACTTCCAGAGTCAGAGATTCTTCGAGGATTTCCCTTTTTTTCAACTATTAAGCTTGCCGCTATGTTGTAACGTTCTCTTTTGCACAACATGATCTTCCTGTTAGCACGCGCTACTTTCGATCGCGCTATTCTAACTATGGCCATGGAGTTTGGCAATTTAAATATAATCTAAGGTGTAAAAGTAACCTGAACACCTTTTAAAATGAAATGGCGATCCTTGAATGAAGAAGAGATTACTTTAATTAACTGTGGAATTCATTAAACATGCCTTTACACATCCTAGAAAGTTGATGACATTGTATGTATGCCTTTACATACTATAACACGAAACATATTTTCTAACATGAACTATTTCTAAGCTTCCGATACCAAGGTTTTAATATAAAATGGCACTCTTATAACATTTCTTCGATGTAACAAAATTAATACTCCATTTCTATATTACCCCCTGAATTCCGTGATTTAGATACAAAACGGATCGAACTGGTCATGTTATAGAAGGATTGAATTTAATCCTGGAATGGTAACGATACATCGCATATTTCGCAGTTTGAATGGGAAAAGGAGTCAATTTGACTCAACGTAACCATTCAAAGGTTAATTGGACTATGGCGAAGGTGGTCACTAATATAAAAAGTGTCCTTAAGTTCCGATGAGGCGAATAAAAGATTCAAGCACTCACCATGGTGCATCTAAATATCTAACTACCCTCATTATTATTTGCTTGCGAACATTATTAAATTTGTTTAAACTAGACTCGATGAATACGAAGAAAGTTAACATATAAATTAAGAAAACAACTTTTATTTTGTCAAACACTATTTAAATAAAACGATTAAAAATAGAATTAACTTAAGCTAACAAAGCTGGTTAACAGCTCGTTGACTGGAAGTTGACAGGTGCAGAGCGAGAGAGAGACTTCTGTCCTTGCTTCTTATATATATGTAGTTGGAGTCATTTCGGCGCAAGCGCAAAAAGCGCTATGCTCGCTGTTGCCACAGGACAATTCAACATATATATATATATATATATATATATATAACTTGTTACAAATGAGCATATAAGAACAAAGTAAAAAGACATATAAAATGCAATTCATAAGCTAAAAATTTATTAATTAAACAAAATAACCAAATTTAAAATAAAATCTAAAAAATTGAAAATACAATAGATACTAAGAGAAGAAGGTAAGCTTAAACATTTAAATATGAACATGTAAATGAATTCTGTTGCTATCAAAACTACTGAATATATATATATAGGCGTAACTTTCCCTTTCCGATGAATAATAGGATAAGCGTTTTATCTTGATAACGACAATGAACTTTATGCCATTCTAACATGTATATATCCTCATATGAAAAAAAAAAGCTGTATTCTGCTATCTAATGGACACAAAACTCATATTTACTTTTAGCTTAATGAAATCTATTGTTATTCTTCACAATGTCTTCACTTGGGCCTTTTATCTTGTTCAAAGTCCTTTCAGTTAGCTTCTATCCCATTTGTTTCGCTTTCACATCTAGGGTTCAGTTGAGTAGCTCGCATTTCACAATCGATTGTTTTCAGTCACAATCTCCTCAATATATGAAAACAGCATTTCAAGCTCGCAACTACATTTCCCGTAGAAGCTTTTGTGTCTTCGAAAAATTGTTTATAATGTTTTTAAATGTGATGTCTTTCACACCGAGTCACTTTCATTTCATAATTACAGTGGGCGCCCCTTGTATTGATCACTTTGTGTCAAAGCCAAAGTGATCACTAATCCGAATGATCAGTGCATCCAAAATGCCTTTAAAATAATACAAATGCATTAGTATTCAAGGATATCAGAAACAGACCATAGAATATTGCTTGTATGTACTCAGTAGTTTTGATTAGAAAAAGAAAATCGATACAAATACAGAATT
>BGPR01000316.1:106001-157339 GCA_013235015.1 Araneus ventricosus | reverse complement strand
CACACATATTTTAAGTTTCTGCCTCTTTCCAAAACGTAGAAACTTAAGTCAACACTCGAATCAACAAGCAAACGCACCAAATATGAGGAGATCAAAAATTTTTATTGCTATTTTATAGTCTTGTATACATATTTTTTTAAGAACAGCTCTTCTACTCGCAAATACTCTTTTCAGAAAACACATTGAGAGTTTTTAACACCTTTTTTTTGAACGACGTTATAAAAAGACTTTACTGTAGGCTTTAAACTTACCTATAGTTTACAAACACATTCTTCTCAATGTGGAAAGTTAAGTAAGTCATCACTCGAATCGACAAGCAAACACACCAAATGTGGAAAGATCAAAAAGTTTCATTGCCATTTTAAAACCTTGCATACTGTTACGAACATGGAAAGTCGCTTCCCAGCAGTGTTAGTCTTATGGTGTGACAGAAAGTTTTACAGGGGTAAGTAAGGGATGACTGGCAGCAGCCAGGCCTGGACCCCTGACCTTGGCGAAAAACTTGGCGACTTGGCAACAAATTTGGCGACGAAATATGGGATCCCAAAGGTGCTGGTATTTTCTCGATATCTCTATTAGGAGAGGAGATACGTTTGAATGCACTAGATGATTCCATGATACATCACGGCCTGCCGGGGAACCCTGTATAAGGAATGCACTTGGATTACGGAATGAATGAATGTTGATCGAATGGGATCGCTTTGGAGTGCGAACGTCTTTGGAACGTTGCACTCCAAACGTTGGAGTTTTATCCGCAGTGCGAGCCAGTAAGCTAATAGACGCCGAGCGCTATTGAGAGTGCTGTTACTGTTATTATTAGTGACTTGTTGTTTGTTTGAGTTGCTAATATGTGCATGTTCTGTTCTTCCTGTTACCTGTACTTCGTGTTTTACGGAATATTGAAGAATAAAGCGTCGTTCTCATTATCCTGCTTGTTGGGCTGTTTTCACCGCACACACATCGGGCGATTTTTGTAACAATATTATCCATTAAATTCATCCAATTAAGTCCCAAAAGGAAGGTGTAGTAAAAGTGGTGTGCACTGTCAACCCCCCACCCAAAAAAAACAGAAAAATAAAGAAAGAGAAAAAAAAGGAAAGAAAAAAAGTGGCGTTGGGTCATTATCTAAGACGTTTTTTTAACACATTTTTTTTTTAAATTGAAGTGAAATAGAATGTTTCATTATTTCACAATTTATGAAGATTTATGCAGATGAGATTCCGGTAGAAAAATTGGAATGCATTGGCCATGTCATGAAACGTATGGGATCGAGATTTCGAAGACTAAAAGAAAAGATGAAGGGGCAATTATTGTCTGATGGTAAAGGCCTTTCGGAAAAAATCGTTTGACTTACAGTCAAATCAATAAGATTTAGAATTATTGTGGCTTAGCCATCCGTCGAAACATCAACAGTGTTCATGCCATGAGACAAGCCATTTGGGCAATTTTTATGCACAAACTGTCCACCGATGAAGATCCACAACAAGTTTTTTGTCCTATTGGTGAGGAGTCTTTGTGTGGGATCAGAAAGGCAGAAGAGCCAAGCTATATTTATGCAAGAATTTCACGTCAGTATAGAGATAAATGTCTACTTAAACTGTATAAAAAACTTCAAACATGTATCTATAATAGATTTTGAGAAATGGTACATAAAAAATGGTCAATTTAACATTGACAGTATAAGGAGTACCGACTTCCCTTAACCAGAAATGGTGCCGATACAAGTTCACTTCTGGATGTACAGTACGTTTTTCGTTCAAAATATCTTCTTTTATGCACGAAACTTTTTTAAAAAAAGTTTTTACAGAGCCCATTACCAGTACTACATTCTAGCAAAATTTTATTTCAATTGAGTCCTCAGAACCGGCTCTACAGTCTTCTCAATAGGCGAACTGTAATTATAAGCAACATGTACTTATTTTTACCGTGCACTTTATTGCTATACGTATGCTTTTCAAAACGTTTCCATAATAATTTTATTATATTAATAGTTCTGTGAGCAATAGAACTCACGTTAAAAATAAACAAACAACAACAACAAAAAACTCTACTCTTCGTCGTAGACAGATGATCAAGGCGACAACAGTTCTGGCATGTTAGTCTCTAAATTTCATTGACTCATCCACGTCAGAAAGATTGAATTCTTATTACTAAGTAAACGTGGACAAGAACGGCATGCATTGCACATTTTCGATGAAATCGGGTCTCGAATCCACCGTTCTCCAATCTTAACCCTTTCAGAGGCTCAAGCAATTTATTTTTCTTCGTGAAAATGATGTACAATATAAATCCATCAAAAATAGAACTTGTGCTGCCATCTGTTGTCTTCGTTAGATACTAAAGGTGCGTTTTGGTTTCTGGTAAATCACCAAACGATTACCGTCTGGCAAAGAAAAAAAGTTCGTAAAAAGGTGGTTTTGAAAGGAACTACCTTTCCGAAAGGAAGGAAAGGAAACCACCGTCTCTGAAAGGGGGCCAAGAATGCCACCAGGCCACAACAGCCTCCCTAAAGTTTAACAAAAAAGAAAAATAATTATCAATTAAGAAACCATGAATTAATAGTTCAAAATAAGATACCATTTAAATTGAATTTAATAAATAAGTGCAAAAATTTCGTAGCAATATTTTATAAACCTTTTTTGAGAACTTCGCATAAAATCCATCATTATTATAGAAGACATGCAATCTGCATTATTTATGATAACGAGATATGACATTAGTTTTGTAAACTTTATTGACGAGTATTAAGAATTCTTTATTTTTCTTATATATAGATTGGGAAACCTTGAAAGATCAATTAACTGGATACTATCTCTTTGATCTTAAAATTTGCGGATTACGAAAATAAAGAAAATTCTGCACTGTGCAATTCGTGTTGAACCGAATTTCCGTGGACAGCTGATTGTCGGATGTTAATGAAGGAGTTGTTGTTTTTCTGTCTTGTTCTAGAGTAGAAACCTTATTCTACGAACAACGTTTATTAAATTAATAAATTCTTAAGATTTTTCGAGAACAATCGTGGTTGAAGGAGGAATAAAGCAAACTAGCGTGTTTTCAGAGAAGTTTAGGAGAGTTTTAATCTGTTTATTTATTTTATGTTTTAACAAGGTTCGTTTAAGAGTATATTAAATCAGATATGGGTAAGTTTTCACTTCATAAACAAGCATACTGGTGAAATTGTACTGCTTTTTATCAAAATGTGCTTGAAACTTCTATTTTCTATTTCTGAAACATTCAAATATTACATTCTTTTATTTATTTTGACTTTCTTGCTAATAATGATGGAATTTTGCTATCGAATTTTCACTGACTTCCTTAAGAGAGTTCTCCCCACATTTCTCCTTCACTCATTAAAAAATATATATCAGAGTCACTATTCGGTCAGTATAATATTTTAATATTTTCATAACTTAATTTTCAGCTAATTGATTAATTAAAAAATTGTTTCCATGTCAGAGGTGCCATTCGGTCAGTATAATATTTTAATATTTTCAGAACTTAATTTGCAGCTAATTGATTAATTAAAAAAATGTTTTCATGTCAGAGGCGCCATTCGGTCAGTATAATATTTTAATATTTTCAGAACTTAATTTCCAGCTAATTGATTAATTAAAAAAATGTTTTCATGTCAGAGGCGCCATTCGATCAGTATAATATTTTAATATTTTCAGAACTTAATTTCCAGATAATTGATTAATTAAAAAAATGTTTCCATGTCAGAGGCGCCATTCGATCAGTATAATATTTTAATATTTTCAGAACTTAATTTGCAGCTAATGGATAAAAGTTAAAAAAATTTTGATTCTACATCAGAGGCCCCATTCGGTAGTGAATTCGAAAAAAAAACTGTTTACAAGATTCAATAATATTTATAAAAATGAATTATGGGTAGTTTCTTTTAGTCCACGACAGTTTCATTTATTGACGGGAAAGTATCCGATACTCCTTGCTCGTTTCGAGAATGTTGTTCTACTACTGATTGTGACTGTCAACAAAATTTAGCATCATTTTAAATTGATAGTGAAATTGTTTTATTTTTAATTAAGTTACAACTTTCAACTGAAATAATTTTTGAGTTGCTGCCGATAATACTACAAACGAATTTTTTGAAAAGAACTTGAAAAGGGAATTTAATGGATAATATTTGCAAAGTCAGAATCTGCAGAGGTAATGCAATAACCCAACTTAGTCTAAAACTAATCAGATACAGATTCAAGTGTGTCCTTTTTAAGCTTGAAAATGAGTCAGTTATGGCATTTTAGAGGCTAATAAAGTCTTTTCCATTGCTCCTTGTAAACCAAAACTTTTAGAAAAGCTCAAAAGTAGAAATCGCATGAATTAATACCTGATGAATAAGCTGGCCAGTGCAATGCACCATGATAACGATTTGGATATGGATAGGCGATAAATTCTTCTCCAAATTCACTGTTAATGGTAGGTTTTTCAATGTTAAGTGTTGTATGTTCGCTACATAAATTCTAATTTTTCACAATAAAAACATGATATTTGATTCAATAAGCCGGTTTGGGGGATATTTTAAGCAAGAGTGGAAATAGCATTAAATAATTTCCTTTTATACCCTCTCTCATTACATGCATTCGTAGCGACATCTAGTGAGGTCCCGAGAAGTTCTTTAAGTTCAAATTTGTGAGTTAATTAAGCTGAGACTTAATGCTATTCGAAATGTGGTCTAAAAGATTTCGTTTCTATATTCGATTCATTTCAATTTCGGCACGAAGGAAGTTTTCAAACTGACTGTATGGTGGAATCCTGTGATCTCTCCGCACTAGAAATAATTTGATGAAACCATTCATTCGATGATCGAGCCGTTCTGAACTTACACTACAGCTGTTCTAGGTAGTGAAACGAGGAATAAACCCTTTATATATCCACTTCTGTATCCTTATGGCATTCATTGTTCGGTAAGTGAGATGACATAAAATGGTCATCCCACTTACTGCCCAAATTAATGCAAATTGAGCAAAAACAAAAATAATAAAACAATATTACCAAACTTCGGTTCTACCAGTATCCACTTTGCAATTTATGAAGGCTGCATTGTTCTTCATACAAGTTGTAAGTTCTTCGAACATGTTCTTTCGAGGGCTTTTGACGTTTTCTTAAAAGTAGAACACTATCTTTTGAATTTAAAATATTTTTAAACGCTTTGTGTTCTTGTGGGTTTGTGAGTGAATCGGCTGTTTCCCGTGTTATGGCGGTAAATAGCTCGCACGCCAAAGGATATGGGAGTGGCCAGACGGCGTCAATGAATCCGCTCACTCGAGCGCTGCCGAGAGATTTGCCAAGTCACGCGCCGTGGGAACAAGGCTTTATTGAACATTTGGTCAATCTAGTATTACGAAGAAAAAGAATAAATTGTGAAATGAAGAATAAATTTTACATTTATTATTAAATTAATTCGCGTCGTATGACTAACCTAAAGTTTTAACATTAGTGGTAAAAACTTCTTTGCGTGAAGGGAATGTTAAGGAAGGGTAAGCTAAAAATAAAAAAGACTAATCAAAGGGTACGGGAGAAAAGAAAGTTTGTGAAAATCTGTCGTATACTTTCATATTAGGACTGCTTTCTAGAATGTGCTCCAAATTCATTTGGTCCATGTGTTATGCAAACAATCGTTTTCGATTAGCGTCTGTAAAAAAATCCTTTAAAAGTCTCCAAAACTACCTTTTTTGATGTTCTCTTTTTTTGCTCATGTTGTTTCTTTTAATTCGTAATTGTCATGTTTTTCAGCAATATTTTCAGAAACTTAAAAGCTAAAAAAAAAAAAAATTCTCCCGCCATCTTAAAAATAAAAATGTTATGTATTCAACGGTGCCGAATGAATTACAGTGCTATTTTGTTGTCTGATTACAATGTTTATTGGAAACTTTGTTTTTAATTATAGCCACATAAACTTCTCCACCCAAATAAATGTGAGAAATATTTGTACTGAATAGGTTGGAGATGCACATGTAAATAAATTAGGCGACTAACAATACATGTAACCTATTGTTCCTGAACGTGACTGGAAATGACTAAGAATATTCATTCCACGGATTTAGTTCAGTTATATTAACGTCCCGTTTTGAAGCAACACGAAGGCTATTTTGGGACTGACCTCATAATTTTGAACCACGATCAGATGACGAGGACGACAAGTGAACTGGCATCCCCTCTCCAAACTTCCGCACCACACCAGTCTCCTTACCGCCCATCACAGTGGATTCTAAACCCTATTTGTGAGTCGGTGGATGTCGGTTGTGGGGAACATACCAGAGAGAGGACATTTGGTCCCGACGGATTTAATGTGTACCAGACCCGCTTACACGGCGGTTCTTCGTTGGAATCGGGTTTCGAGCCTCGAATCCTCCGGCCCCCGAGGTTGAGATCTTACCATCAAACCACTGCAGCCTCTTCATTCCACGGAAATGCAACAGACGAAAAATTGCAAATTTGTCTTTTATTTGTTAACATAACGGTGAGGAAATTCAAGTATTTGTTTAAAAATATACATTTTGTTTTCGCAAGTCCCACTAGAGGGCACCACGAGATTTCTTGGTTGAGAAGCCGCCGGATAAATAAGCGGTGTCTCTCTTCCCCGGTGGGTATAGTAATGGTGGTGTAGCTCGTAGGGCCGTCCACCTCCGAAGACGGGTCGTACCGCCGTAAAAGGGGAGTAGACGTATGAGCAGCTCATAGTGGAGACTATTTTCGATCGATTACAGTGTTTGATTTTCTGTCGCGGCGGCCGGTCTTTCAGATTCAACGGACGGTATTCGAGCTAGGTCGGGGATTTTAGATATGTATAGTCTTTCGCAAAATCTTCCGAAATTTGATGCAGATATATAAATTTGGTATAAGGAAGAATGCCGAAATTCTTCTGCGTAGCTCATTGAATTTTCGAAGTATTCATGTTCACTCACACATGGACAGATAGTGAAACGAACACCCAAACATAATTCCAAAGACGAATTCTTCGAACACACAAAGATTTCAGATCATCAAACCCAAATTTATCGAAATCTCTCTGTCGAGCTTTGTGCCAATAACCCGAATATCTCGACACAAGAAAGAAATTATTATGGTACATTTTATCCAAACATTTATACAGATTTCTTAAATTATCCCACATCATTCAAGGTAAATGCATTCGAAGAAACCTTTGTTGCATGCAGTTCAGAATTTTACTCCTCTTGCATTCAAAATATTCATAAGATATTGACACTTTTAAGAGAAAAAAATCTACTAGGGAACCATGTTTCAGCTCATTGCTCAAATGAGTGTAGAAGAATGAAAGTTCCAGAAATGGCTAAATTTTCACGGTCTGTACCACTCTTCCACAAAAATCAAGTTTAAAAAAAACGAAAAGGATATGACACATGTGCAGAAGAGCAAGACAAAAAATTTAATATTGAAAACGCACTTGACAAGAGTATCGAATCTACGGAGCTTTTACTCTACGTGTGGCAATTGTAAAATCCAATATCTGGAGCAGCAGACGTTCCAGATTTAACGTATTTGACGGAAGAAAAATAAAATACAAAAGTGAAAGGGAAGAAAATAAAAGAAGAGCAAGCTAAAGATCACGAGTAAAGGAAAAGAAAAGACTCTTTCTCCTTTTCCTAAGAGCAGTGGCAAGCAGCACACAAGTTCTACGAGACATTGAAGACGTATTATTTTCGTTCAACTTGCTTTTCTTCTTTTAACTCCGGTACAAATCTCTGCTTTGACTTTATTCTCTCGTCACCATCTGGCTTTAAACATCAGAGTAGGTGAAGCTAGCATGTTGAGGGGATGAGTTGCAAAAAAGTTGAGTTAAAAGACTGTTTTATATAAAGGAGAATCGATTTCTTCGAGGACAATAGCTTATATTTCTTTCCGATACAATATGCAGTGAAGCTTTAGGCGGTGGTGAAAAAATAAAATTAAAGAACTTATTTCTTGGAAGAAAATGTGCTAATGAAACTTTAAAATATCGTATATAGAAATTAAAGACGGAGAGATGTTTTTCAATCTTATTGCCTAATTCCTTAGGGCCTTTTAAAAAAGGAATAGAAATTCAGGCATTTTATTGACAGAAACTTTTTAAATTTCGTGTCAGGTTATGTCCAGAACTTTGCCTTATCCAAGATAAATAAGTATCGCAGTAATGGAACACGATAAAGCAATGTCCAAAATGTAGGAAAATAAAAAAAATTAAAAGATCAAAGAAAAAAGAAAATTATATTCAAATTCTATTTACAAATACCTAATTAGTTCAAGAATATATTTTAAAAATACGATTTTTAAATCTTCATTTTTCTCTACTTTTGTCAGAAATTTAACCTATTTCTTGGAGGAAATAATTTTTTTTCCATTTCAAATGAAAGTAAAAATTAACAATTCGAACAATTAAACGCTGTAAAAGTATGTGAAGTTCTTTAAAATTAAGTTAGTTGTGATTTTTTCGTTAGTAATCCAATGCATGGTTAAAGGACACGATACCCGCTGAAGACAAAACTGTAGAAAAATTTAACCTTTTACTGGTTTTACATTATATTTCTATGTGGGCAGTTTACAAGAATGGCACCTATGAGGATTTGAAAACCCAGTTCAATTCAGCATCAACGTTTGGGAGATAGATTACACGGCCTGTACCTACTGTTAACGCAGTTAGTTGGAAGAAATTATCAGATATCCTGTGAGGAAGAGTTCCCAGACTTATTTTCCAGCAAGTATTCGCCGTAACTTGATATTCAACAATATCTAGAGTTCTGTTCTTTTTTTTATTCGCCATCACAGCGACACCTGTAGCGCTCGTTGAGACCAGGCGTTCTGATGTAAAAATTACTTATCTGTGTAATCTAGTTATCCCTGCATATTATTGAGCAGTTGTTCTGAATCACTTTTTGTAAATAATTCATAATTTATGGAAATAGAAAACTAAATCTAGCAGATTTTGCCAAAAACATATTCTATGCCAAAAATAATTACGGGATATCACACAAGAATCACTCCGTAGTTGCAATTGGCTGTACGATGAATATGAATAGCCGGCTGACACTGTGGCCCCGCTATAGCTTATATTACGAGCGGCACATGCGACGAATCTTCTTCTACGGGAGTGCGAACCATCATCGGTGATGGGCTCTAAGAGCCACACCATCATTATTGTAACCACGTCCAGGAGCGAGAACCCGCTTACTTATACGGTTTTCACCGACGCGACGGACTCATGGTGTCCGTAGGTGGGACTAATAACGGGATAAGGTAACTGAATAAAAGCGCATTAAAAATACCAGAAGAGAAAGTCGACAATTATCCACCAGCATCCAAGCTGTGATCTTTATAGTCACTCCATTCATTAACTCTAAATTTCAAAGGTAATCCTGAAGTTCCCATGTTCAGAACGGGAATCCAGCAGCACTTAATTACAACACAGCCGCTCGTCCAAGAAAGTTGTTCTACGCGTTACCACACTCTACTATCCTTCTGCAAGAGCCAATTGACTCGTCGTTACTCGTTGTTGATGTTCTCATTGCGAAGAAGTCGGGTTTGAAATTATGGAAAGCTGAAGCTATAGCTATTTGAGCTGAAGGACAGACCAAGGATGGATAAAGTCATTTTATTATGGGCTATGTCAGTCACCTATCTCATCTCGAAATAGCTACAGTCATCTCCTTACGTCCGCAGAAAGTAAAAGTAATACACACATATAAAAATATAAAAAATTGTAAGTGGTTACGAATACAGTTAAAAGAATTATATCAATTTCAAAACACTTCGAGCGCCATCCAATTTGCATGAGATCTTTGGCGCACAAGAGCCTTGAGTTTGAACCCGATTACAAAGTGGATTGAGACATTAATCAGCAGTATGATATCGGTTGTGATACACTGGCATTCGAAGCGAGATTCCAGAATTAAGCTCTCTCTATACATTTTAATTAGAATACGAAGCATTTCTGTACCTGAAATTTCGCGCCATAGTTTTGTGTAGGTTGAGAGCAGGATTCTGGCTTAAAATTTTATTTTTGTGACTAACATTGTCTTTCTTTGGGTTCCTCTTGGTTCACTTTCATGAAGCAATATGTTCTTTACCCACCACACCTAATTCCTCCAGAGATTAAACGTGTATCGAACTCGTGCACATGAGAAGATCCTTTAATCGAAAATTCATTCTTAGCCAGTTTCTCTTGAAAGTTCTCCGGAAGGCAATCTAGCCACATATATTTCAGGTACGTCTTCTGAGCTTTGACTTTTACCTGGAGGACTCAGGTGGAATCTGGTACCCCAAGCATGCTTTGACCAACAGAAGATTCCACATTAAGTTACATGAGTCTGATAAATAAATTCAAAGCTTAGACGTAATTTAATGATGGTATTGAATAGTTAAATTACCTTTGAATTAAGCATTGATTATGTTTTGAATTTATAATGAAATGAAAATTAACATGAATGAAGATGTCGTTTTTTGGCTTTTACTGTAAGAATAAAGATGGTATATTGTCATTATACAACAAAGCATTATTACAAATATAATTCAAGTTCGTAGCATAGAGAAACCTGATTATGAAAATGTATTTAAGACTATTTGATATATCCAAAATTTCATATACTATACAGTTTGCATATGCAGTTTATAATAAAGCTCTATGTTTGAATTCGATAAAGATAATTCAATATCGTCGGATGTCATTGAATAAAACGATAATCTGAATCATTAGTGACGCATTCACTTGTATGATTCTGAGTGTTGTCAATTTGACTTGTCATTGACTTTTCTGAGAAAAATCAGTTAACTATCGTCGATCTAATTTCTTGAACTAAGGCTTAAGTTTAGATTAGTTATATTAACGTCCCATTTTAAAGCAACATAAGGGATTTTTGGGACGGACTTCGTGATTTTGCACCGTGGTCAGATGACGAGAACGCCACTTAAGCACAAAGCCCCTCTCCAAACTTCCCCACCACACCATCGGGAGCACGTTTGGCCCCTTACGTATGATTTAACATGCAACAGATCCAATACACGACGGATCTTCAGTGGAATCGAGTTTCGAGTTTGGAAACCTCCAGTTCCGAGGCCACTAAGCCACCGCGGCCTTAACTAAGGCTTCTTGCTTTTAAAAAGTAACTAACCAACCAGACAATATACCATGGATACCTCCAGATGATGCAATAAGTAATGTGTTCATTCAACCGAAGCAAGCGAAGCAGCGCTTCAGTAAACAATTTGTTTTCTAAGACGCAGTCTAATTTTGTGTTCCAATTTCTTTTCTCTCGAAACTTTCAAAGGAAGTACGATTCCGTTTTCTTTGCTGCTAGGGAGGAGACTCCCATTCTCACTATTCTTTGAGTGGACAATAAGAGGATTGGATAAAAGGAATGCGCAAGAACATTTGTTATGAATCTTAACCCTAAATCAGTGGTGCGCAAACCGTGGGTCGCGACACTTCTGGCGGTCACGAGGAAATTTTTGTGGGTCGCTAAATTCGAAGAAATTTATTTGACAATTTCTACTAATAATAAAGGAAAATGTGTGTGTGTATGTCGGTCTGTCTGTGTTGGCGCTCTACAGGGGATACTGCTGGACGTAGAGCTACGAAAGTTGCCACGAGCATTCTTAGAAAGGTGGGAAAGTGCACATCGGAGCCGGTTTTTGGAAATTTTTATTAGAATTTTAATTACTAAAAATTAAATGAAATTTTGGCGTTTTTCCTTAATAACTTCCGAAAATGTTACAGCACAAAAATAATTTTTACACTATCTGAAAGTGCAAAAGATTACCTTTTCAATGATATCAATTAAGTTGTCATACAGTTTTTCTTTAATTTTTATAACCTTATAAAATATGTTTGGCATAATTTACAACAATACTTTTTATTGTTGCACCGCAATTCAAACCGTTTTCATTGTTTAAACTAATATTTACTTGCGTGTTTCTCTTTCCTTGTTGAAAGCTAAGGTAATAACACTTTGCTTGAATATTTTATTTCATCAAACTTTTTGTGGAATCTGTAAACCAAGCTCTCTGAGATATTAGGTATATGAGAAATATATCCAGTAAGCTGAATGATTATGGCTGCTATGTTTTCATTCTTTCTTCAGCATGTTTTGATTCAGCAAACATGCCGCTGATCATAAAATGTGTTGCGCCATTTCAATTTTGAAATCAAATGCATGTTTTGCAAGAGGAATAAGAAAGTGAAGATGGCGCTGACAACTTGTAATTAGATGTTACATGACATGGTCAGTTATTTGACTCTATTAGAGACATTTTTGTAGACAATGAACATAACAAGTGTAAGATCACTAAAAGAATACGTGTTAAATTTCTACTACAATCTGCTTACGTTGTTAAGGGAACCAGGAATATAAAATGATGCAAGATTCAATTGAAATTATATTCCCGGCGAACAAGTTAGTCGCCGAAGGCGGCTAGTAGAATATATTAGATTTGTCTTCAGAAAACGTGCCCGCGACCCCTTTTTTTACACAAAGTGAGGGTGTCGGAAATGAAAACAGTTTGCGCACCACTGTCTGGGTCCAAATATTTTTTTTCCAACCCAGATCAGATATAATACTTTCTCTTATTTCAAATCATCAAGTATTGCGGTATCGATTCATTTTGAGATTAAGGGGACTTGGCACCCTAAAATTTTCTTTCTACAATTTTGATCAAACTTATTCAATTTTGTAGTAGATAGATGTAAACTGTGCAGAAACTGAGATTTCTAAAATATTTTTCATTTGAAAAATTATAAATTTAAAAATTTTAATTTTTGTAAAAAAAATTAAGCCTTATTCAAAATGCTTCTTCTCATACAATTTTTAATATTTTTTCCCCCAAATTTTTTTGAAAGGGACCTCTCAATGTACTTAACAGAAATAGGGATCGGATTTTTGATATCTACATTAGTTTCAGAGAAAAAAATTTTGTTCAAAATTTTGGAAAACATCAGAATTTGAATCAATTTGTACATTTTTTAAAAAAAATTCTAATCTAAATTTTTACAAATCCATCCCTAATTCTATTAAGCATGCGTTTGTGAGTGAACAGAAAAAATTTCAAGTAATTAGAATAAAAAGAGATCGACTTTTAGCATTTTGTAGCAGACACTATTTTGGAAAAAAGCAAACTGAGAAAAACAGCTTTTAAGTTTTAAAAGCAATAAAATTGTAATAAGAACAACTTATATCAAGCTAGTTTTTTTACAGAGCAATAACCTGACATTTTCAAGTCCTAAGTTATCAATTTTATTAATATTTATTATTACTGTAATTATTAATTAGCATCATCATTTATAGGGATAAATAGAAAAAATAAAAAAAATGCGAAAAATTTCACTTTTTTGAATTTTTTATAGTCAAAATATTTAATAAATGATCTGCAGTACTATTTATCAAATATCTATTATAACAGAGCAAAAATTTAAAACCATTTTATTGAAATTTTATTGACAGTGAGAAATTCAAACAAAAAGCGAAGCGAAAGCTATGATGATGATGATATGCTTAATAAATAATAAAGAAGCGAAAGCAGTAAAACAGTAAACAAACAAAGATTAAACCACTACTGTTTGAAACAACTATCTTGCTTCGCTTTCATGGAAAAAAATAGGTGGCTTTGCAACTTGCACATGAAATATGCATGATTTAAACATTGGAAGTGGGCGTGGAACGTGATAAAATGTTAGACAAAATAATTTCATATCTCCCTAAATATTTGTCTGATTGTTTTGAAACTTTCAGATTATTAAGTCAAAGGTTCAAGGATCATTTTCCACTCAAAATTTGAAAATCGATATTTTTATTAATTTTCCGGAATTCTTAGGTGCCAAGTCCCTTAATGCAAATTAGGACTCACTATAAATAAAAGCGTTAAAGATACGTGATTGTTTCTTCCATTTGCTTATTATTTGACTTATGCTTTTTCTCAATTCGATTCGTATTATGCTATGCGCCATTATTAGGTACTATTTTTATGCCAATTCTAAAGATTGTTTGGACTAGGAGAAATTGCTTAAAATGCTTCAAATTATTTTAATTATTATTATGATAATATGATTCTCAGTTTAACTTTAGTCGAGCTGACTGACGAGCTAATAAATGTAAATTTTTACATCACTACCTGATTATTCAGTTCAGTCATTCACTCTCTGCATTTTTTTACGGAAGATTCGTGACATTTAAGATGAGACTCGTATTGAATCGCTTTTCCATTCAGTATTTGGGCTTTCCAGCGGATTATGGACGCGATGTAAAATTTCGGTGTTTGAAGTATGCAAATGATGCGTGCTTCATCCTGCATGTTTGCTTCCCTGCTATTGGCTCTGTTGAGTTCATGATTATTACCTGATATTCTTCTCTTTTAGACCGATCACGTCACTTTTCGGAGCTGGTGTGGAGCATGAGCATTTGTCTGCAAAGAGGGAAAAATACAAGGGGATTCTTTTACGAGTGATTACACATTTACGCACAATTATGTAATATTATTTTATATTTGTATTTTTGAAGCTTTTATGGATAGTAATGTTTTATTACGCGTACTTAAAACTTGACTGCACCAATAGATTTTAGAAACAACATACGCCACTGAAAATAAGTAATATGAGAGAAAATATGCAGAACTTGATAAAGATGAAATTACAAATAAAATAATTCATCTTATGTTTCTTTACTGCAGGTGATGTTCAAGCCATGTCGAAGAAATTTCTTTCCGTATAATAAACGGTGCTATTTTTATAATCCATTCAGAAAAAAAGTTAAATATATGGAGATTTATTCCACGTTCATTCTAAAAAAATCTTTCAGCATTAAAAAGTTTAGAAAGAAATCTACAGTGGCACAACGCTTTCCTTTTATTTCTAAAGTTACTGTATGATAAAATTGTTTCACTGCCTGTTACCAGCTTCAACAAAAAGACTCTTGAATTATAAAAGGAAAGGAAAGGCGTCTCCTCCAAAAAGCATGTCTCGGCAGTCAAGACTGAAAATTTAATATTGAACATGAATTTGACAAGCGAGTCGAAGCAACGTGGTTTTTCTGCACATTTAGCAACTGCAAAAATCCAATATTTGGAGCAGTAGACTTTCCAGATTTAACGTCTTTGACGGCAGAAAAAGAAACCTGTAAAAATAAAATGAACAAGTTAAAGAACAAGAAAAAAATGAGCAAAAAGATTCCTTCTTTTCTTAAGAGTAGCGGCAAGCAGCGTACAAGAACTGCGAGACAATATTTTCGCTCAACCTGCTCTTCTATTTTTTTTTATCTCCAGCACCGACTTTATTTTCCCAACACCATCTGGTTTTAAACGTCAGAAGAGATGAAAGAAGGATGTTGAGGGGAAGAGTTGCAAAAACTTGAGTGAAAAGGATGTTTTATACAAAGGAGAATCGATTTCTTTGAGGCCAGTAGCTTATATATTTCTTCAGTATTTTATGCAATGAAGCTTTAAAGAGTGGTGAAATATTAAATAAAATAGGCTATTCCTTGGCGGAAATGTTGTTCATGAATTTTAGAAATATCGTCTTGCTATGTGTGGAACCTTACTCAAACAAAAGATGGAGAGATGTTTTCCAATATTCCAGCCCAGTTCCGACTAAGTAAAGAATATTTTTGAAAGGAAATCAAAACTTAGACACATCACTGACGGAAATTTCATAAATTTCTTTTCAGTTTGTTTTTTGCTCTGCACTGTAAGCTGATACTATAAAAGGAAAAAATTGCTTTAATCATCAAAAAAATAAATTTATATAATACTACCACATGATGCCTAATTGTCGGAACAAAGGGAAATAAAAACTTCCAAAGGATTAACTTTAAGAATTATGGAAATAACTTTTCGGCAAAAAAACTCAGATATATGACTGATAGACTTTTAAAATTTCGGATCAGTTTTGGATTCTGATTTGTTGATTTTTGTCCAGGATTATGAACAAACATTTGAGATCATACAATATTTTAACAATTAAAAAGTTGTAAATAAATAGCACTGTACTACAGTAAAATAGTTAAATGCTCAGAAATTAACAAATTATACACACATCCAAAGAAGTTTATTCGTGAGAAAATATAAACCAGATATCTCATACAAGAGATAAATTTAAATTATATTTCAAACGTATCTTCAGATTCTTCCCAAGAAATAAATTTTCGCAAAAATATTGGTTTGAAAAATTCTTTTCTTCTTAAATTCGTACCAATGATATGAAAAATAAAAAGATAGAAGACTTATAAGTAGAAAAATTATCCTGAATGTGTTAATATGTACATAAAGGTTGGTGTTTTTTCAAAGGTTTTGAGATAATACTTGAACCATATAGCAAAGAAGAGAAATAAGCAGATAAAACCTGCAAAAGACAGAACTTACGATTTTTTTTCTACAACAGACACAGATTTTAACAATAATTCCGACATAGCTTTTCTTCTAAGACATTTAGAATAACATATACAAATCTCCTTCTGATATGAAAGTTTCGAATTATCTGTTATAAAAATTATGTTATAATCGTAAAACCTGCATTCTTTTAGTGATCTTTAAACAATCTGATCTACAATGAAGGGCTTTTTAGCTCATAAATTCATATTCTTACTAATAAAATTAAATCCTCTACCGCCTTTAAGGCAAAACTTGATTTATTATTGTCTATTTATTAAAGAGACGTAAAAAAGTTTCACATATTAAACATTATCTAATGTTAATTTAAAATGGACATGGATTAAATTAAAATTCAATTTGATTTAATGTATCGCAATATTTAACTATAAATGTTATGTTTAATAAAACAGGCACTCATTCTGATCTAAATAAACTTCGATATACTTTTAAAAATTCCTGAAGTACTGAAGGGCAAGAAAATTTCATAGAAAATATTTCCAACAATAAAAGAATTCTAATCAAACGTAGTTACCGATACAAAGAAATGAAACATGAAAGAAAATTCTATAAAATTCAGCATAAAGTTTTGAATAAACATTACTCACTACCAACCAAACTTCTTTGCTTATTATCAAATCAATTCTGAACTATAAGTTTGAAAAATAATCCAGAATTTCCGATCTTTCCAATGGCAAACCCACAACACTTAATTATACTGTAGCCACTCATACAAGGAAGTTGCTCTACAAATTACCACACTCTCTCTTCCTTCTACAAGAGCAAATTGGCTCGCTGTCCCTCATTATAAATTACCTGTGATCCCATATCATGAATGACACAACACCTTTATTGCTATCTCCAATCGCCTAAAATTCCGACACTCGCCGCGATCCTGAATCCGATGTGGCTGGAAGTGGCGGATCTTTTGATATGAAGCCCCACCAGCAATAATTTGACTTTGAGATTCTGTTTGATGGGTAGAATAGTTTATGTATGCATGCAGTGAATGACGTGATAAGCTGGTATTTGCAACGTGGCCTGACTGCTGCTCAGTACAGTGAATGGACTGCACAGGAAAGCATATGGAACTGTAAATCTGATTTATGTGCGCGTCAGTGGTACCCAAACTTTTTCGATTCACGGTACTCTTGCAGAATCCAGATTTTCAAAGGCACCCTATGTAAATCTGCAACAAGTAAATTTTGTAAAATTGTCAATATTTTTTGCATGGACGTGTTTTTTGATTTGTTTATATGATTCACAGACCGTTTTCCGGTAACCCTCCGATTTAAGCAATCAACAAATCCAGTTCAATACTGCATCAAGCGACAAGCTCGAACCAGTTCTTTATTTAGTACACAAAGCGTTGAATTCATTTTTCTTTGAGTTCGAGTAATTCTTTTTATTTAAATCAGTTAAAAAAGCTCTTAAAACGTCTAAACTCCAAATGGAACGATTGTAATTAGCTAAATCGTTTGGTTAAAAATTTAACCGCCAAACAAGCCCCAGAAGTCGCCAAAAACTAATAGGATACATATTAGTCTTGTACTAATAGGGTACATACTAGCTCGCACCAGCTTGATGTTACGACATATAAAACAGAATTTCAAATGTAAATAAAATTACGAAAATTGTATAAAATTTGAAACAGGAAAATTTCCATCTGCAATACAAATTTCCGTCTTTACAACATGAAACAAGTCATGTTATATTGAAGAGTGCAAAAAATTTTTAACTTCATTCTACTTAGCAAGAGAATACAAACTTGCATTTCCTTGAAGATTACTAATTATTTCATTTAAAAGTGCAGGATAGATATATATTGGCAAACTACCTATTTTTGTTTAGACCTGAGACGGGATGGGTCTGGACATTTCAGTGAACAAGGCGTGCATTAAAGATGAATTATCTTCCAAATCCTCTTAAAAGCTCGTTTGAAACAAGATTTATCAGATTTCTTTCAAGCATGATCATTGAGGTTTCAGCTAAAATAATCTATTACCGGTTATTTTAAGATTCTGTCATAAAGCAAATGCTGTAAGTTATCATTACTACCAACTGTTTCTAAAGTCTATTGTTTTACATGCATTAATGCCTGCGCATGAATGGATAGGAAATATGATTAGTGTGGATATCGCAGTTCGTGTACATAAGTGTACTGAATGTTACGACGCATGATTTATGCTTAAGCTATCTGGTTAAGTAAACAGTACAGTGAAGCTTCTATTAACAGTCACTCCTTTAACTGTCAGTAGTTTCTGCTATCCGTCGCCGTCTAAAAAGTAAAAAAGTAATGTATGTTTATATATTACAAATAAGCAGATAAAACAATGACATTAAGCCTAAAAACACGATTCAATAGGAAGAAAAATAAAATAAGAAACATACAAAGCATCTGGAGCGCGCTAATGCTGCAAGCAACCAAGATAACAATTATAGTATTACAATACATTTATTTACATTACTACTCCTATATTGAAGTTTATAATGATCATTTTGTGAAATTAAATACATGTGTGTATTATTCTCTTTTAATGGATTTTATTTTCCCAAGCCAGCAGTGAAAACACATTAATGTATATATGAAACTTCTTTATTAAAGGCGAAATGTAGAATATCTGAGTCAAGGAAAATACTTTAATTGATTCTATCTTTTTTTATTCAGTCATTGAAAACAGGTTACTTTTTCATAGGTAAAGGGATCATTTTATGCGTAGCTCCATGACCAGGATTAAAGAGGTTACGCCCGAGCGGCGCGCTGTTGTTGTCAGCTTACATGCTTGAATCAAAAAGTGCAGTTAACCACTTAACTGAATAGTTTTCTTTACAATCTAATAAGATGACCCCACCTGTTTTGGAAAGGGGCTGTCGTTTTCATTCATCTAAGAAGGCATAGGATACTTAAGATGTTTATGGATCCTACATATTTTTTGTGTCAAATTATAAAGCTAATTAATGATTCAATTTTAGTTTATAAGACTAAAATTTCGATAATTCGATGCACGAGTATTCTCGGGCTGTTAAGTTAAGCGGTTAATAATGCGCTGGGAGGTTATATACGGCAAAAAGGGGATTTTCCCGGAAGACTCGTGACTCGAAATGAAAGTCGTAGTGCGCTTATTACAATGGAAGTAGAAGTAATTAAAAATGAGGTGTCGTTAAAAATGAATTAAGAAAGTTAAAACTTAAAATATCACATATATGTATTAAGAGATTTCTTTTGTCCGTCTATTCGGTTATCCGTCACAACTCCGGGGACAGTTAATCGAAGTTTTAATGTATAGTGAGACAGAACAATTGCTATGTTTTTTAAATTCGTGTTTCATTTTCAGTTTTTGATGGGTTGTGGTTGGCTGATGACGGAATCTCAGCATCGTGATAGGAGGTTTACGATAATAATGCCGTAAAGATCAAATGCCATATATCATTCGTCTAGCTCAGCGGTTTCCAACCTTTCTCTCCTAGCATACCACTTGTTTAGTCCTTTTATTTTTGAGTACACCCTGCTGCTATAATTCGCGGTTCTCATCCATTTATTAATAATGTAATTTAACATACCTTAAGTTAACCGACTCGAATTAACTTAATAACAATTGTAGGATATATTTTTGATTTAACATTTTATTCCATTTTTTTTATACTCCTTTAGTTAAATGGCAAATCAGATGAAAACAACACTGAAATAATTTCTCATTAACTTATGATGAAAGCTAACAACTGCTTATACCAGCGGTTCCCAACATTCTTTCACTCGCATACGCCGTGATTAGTTTTTTAAATTTTAGAGTAACCCTACTGTTATATCCCTCCAATCCCACAAAAAAGTTTTGATTAATAAAGTCTAAGACTTAGGTTAGTATAAGAATCAAACAACTCTAATGGACTTAATAAAATTTGTGGAATTGATTTTCGACTTTACATTTTGTTTCATATTTTTTTAAATAGTGTTAAATGACAAAGTATTAAAATAATTTTGGATTAACTTATGATGACAGCAATCAATTAATTACTCAGCTACTAGAAATTAATCTACTTCTTCCTTTTTCTTATTTCGTGAATAGGCTTTCGGACTCGTACAATATTCGCTTTCGTTTTTCATACGGAATTCAGAAAACGAGATTCTAGAATATTCTTACGTTTTGTGTTTTCCGCCATTACCATGGTTGCTTTCGCATACCCCTGTCTGGTCCTCGACGTACCCCCGGGGGTACGCGTACCACAGGTTGAGAACCTCTGACTTATAGTTATAATCAACTATTTAAGGTATCCGACTAGGTTGAAAAAACGATTTTCAAAAAAAAAAATTCAAACACTTTTTTATGATCTAAAAATAAAGCCACAACTTTTAAGATTCTAAAACACTGTTTGTTTTTATTCTCATCCTTGAGTATTATATTCCTTGATATTTATTTGAACTAATGGGTTATTATATTTTTTAAATGCGTTTTTTGACAAATGAAAGTTTCACTAAAATTGGTCCACGAAAAACGTGATATCTCCAAAACAATACGTTAAAATTCATTGATATTTAATACACATGTGTCCAAACATTTTTGAGGGTGTAATAGACCGCAGATTTTATGCTAGATTTTTTTAGTCATGTTTTTAGGTAACTTTGAGTGGATAATTTTGGCAAAAAAGATGCACACTTTGAATATTCATAAAATATTAAAATAGGTTTTATCTTGCGGTCTATTACATTCTATACAGTTTGAGAAGTACGCATGCGAAATTGAAATTAAATACGTCCAATATTTTTTTAATTATGTTGTTTTTCTTAACATTGAAATATTTATTAAAATTCTTGAAAATAAATAATTATTTTCAAAAACTACTGATGAGATATGAATTTTTATTTGTAATTGTGATTATTTAAGCCTGTTTTTGATATTTAGCTCTGTAAATCTTTTTTGCGTATGCTTTTTTAAAATGTTTTCTTCGAACCTAGTCGGGTACCTTAAGTGGAAGACAATTCAATGTGATCCTTGAACTTGCTTCATGGAGCCCAGTTTTATAAAATTAGGTTCAAATGAAGATAGAGATAATCTCATGTCTGGAGCTCCATCAAGCTTATATACGAGTATAAAATGCGCATAAGACCTATAAGTAATATCGCATAAGACGAGAATTCTCTTTTCACAAGTCCCATGTACGTGAATGTTATTAAATACTTGTATTTTATTGCTTTAATATTGAGAACTTGAGGAAACACAATTCTACTATTTTTATTTTAATCTCTTATATGTTGTATTGTCCGCCATTAACAACATTACTTTCGGGTACCCCAAGGGTACCAGAAAGTAATTTCTTGGGTACAGGGGTACACGCACCATAGGTTGAAAACCTCTGGTCTAGCTCGTACCGATTGTAAGTTACCGTGGTCACAGACAAACAATTCCAAAAATGGCTTTTTCTGACTCAATACCTTCTCAAATGAGCAGAAACAACAAAATCGGGAGGTTGAATTGTTTGGTGATTACAATACTTTCTCTCTACTTCGTATACGAGAAAGTAAAAAAAAACACTAACAGTAAAGAGACATTTGGGTTTCTCATACCAATTTAAGGAAAATATATTTGGCTCATAACTTCTGTCGCATAATCGGATGTTCTAGAATAAACAGTTATGATTTATCTGAGCGATAGGATATAACTTATTCTTAAGAAAACATTTTCCTAGCGCCAGCATAAATATTAACGAAATACGCATGCTTTATCATTCAAATCAGTTATCTAGAAACGCAATGCCGTTATGATTATGTACCAGTGGGCCTATATCCCAAAGCGCCTGTATTATTTTCGTAATAAATGGAAGGGTCTCACTTTCTATGTAAGAAATAGAAAAAACAATGTATCTGTAAATATGATCTGCGAACAAGGGTGGGATACGGTATACTAAATGTAAATATTTATTGAACGGCTCCTTAATACTCTTACTGTTTCCTTGGAAATCCGATTTCATCAGTATTGTTTCTAATTCGCTTTTCTAATGCAACATTTTCCTTTTGGAAATCAAAGGATATTGCTAAATTAAAAATCATGCACAGTGGGGGCCATAAAATAACATGAGGTGTTGGCATCTCGGTTGTAAAAAATCTGCGCAGCCAAACAGATACAGAACAAGCTACAGTAAAACTTCAATTAACCGTCATTCGTTTAACCGTCAGTTTCTGTTATCCGTCATCGCTTAAAATGTAAAAAGTAACGTAGGTTTATAGTATTACAATACATTTCTGTATATTACTATTCTTATATTGAAGTTTATATATATATTTTTTCATTTTGCTTCCAGGCTAGCAGTGAAATCATGTTTCTGCATATATGCATTAAGACATTTCTGTTATCCGTCTATTCGGTTATACGTCACAGCTCTGGTCCAGTCGGTTACGGTTAATCGAAGTTTTAATGCAAATTTAGTTTATATACTATTCCTGCCATGGGACTTTTGTTCATGCAAAAAAAGGGTCAATTTTCTCCACCAACTGTAATATGCCTCTGCACATGCAGTTGCCAGCCAAGCCATCTAGTCGAAAGAACTAAAGGAATCACTTATAAAAAAGTTTATTTTGGCATCCTTGGTACATCTGTTTCAATAAGTTTACAACGCTTACTCTCATTCAGAATCGTGAAATTTGTATGGGCAATTGCAAATGGACCTACGATTTTCTACAAAGCGGGGACAATTGTACATGAGAAAACATGTAATTTGTCAAGAATAAAACGCAGATTTTCATTTAAATATTTTTCTGTATAATGTATAAATTGATATAAACATATGTTTCTAAGGGGGGAATTTTATTTTTTTGCGGCATGTGATGTCTTTTGGTTCGTTTTGTAGTGAAAGGACGAATTTTTATGGTAAACACCAAACTTTATTTTTGATTAAGTCTCGTCCGTGGTCAAAATTCTTATTATACCACTTATAAGAGCAGTCCTATCGATTTTACTTATCGATTTAACAAGAATCACACAACCCGTCGGTGGCACAGATGGCGAGGAAAAGCTAGGCCTATTATTCGAAGTGAAACCCTACTCGCAAACGGCAACTTGTTTACTCGCATGGCTTATGCTTTTCCATGGAATTTCCATGCTCTCTCGCATCGATGGCGTATCTCACCATCAACTTTCATTGTCATCTGTTGCCTTTTCCTACTGGCCTTAAGTACCTTAAGTAAGCTCTCGTCCTCCCCCTGGGTTAAGAAGTTTGTTTATCCTACAAATAATACGCTGTGATCTAGTCAATTTGACAGTGCTCAAAATTTTTGGCAGAAGTGATCGCCGTATGTTTCGCTACTATTTATTGTCAGTGCATCACCTCTGGGTTCGTGCATCTTTCCCAACTACAGTGATTTGAATAAAAAATAGAAGACGAGTTATAAAAGCTTATATCTTATTTTTTGGCTAACGGTGGCTTTTGAGAACGTTCTCGGAGGCTTAGTGACAAAGGCGGCCCAGTTCGGGGCGTTCCAGGTTTATACCCGATTCCCTAAACATCCGCCGTGATTCTGCACGTTGAATCAGACGTAATGGGTCAAACTTCCTCCCTCTGGTGAAGTGTGGAAGTTGAAAGAGGGGAGCGCCAGCTCAGGTGTCATCTAATCGCGGATCATAATTACGTGATATATAAAAAATATATCCCTCAAATATCCCTCGCTTCAAAATGGTACGATATTATAACTAAACTCAAAACGGAACTTTAATATAACTAACTAAGCTTTCTCGGGATGAATTTATATAACGTCCGATTTGTAGATATACGAAAATTATTTCCAACAGCATCTCATAAATTTGAACCTTGATTAGATGACCAGGACAACACCAGAGCCGGAGTCACCACAGTCAGATTTCCACGCCACTCTAGCTGCAGGATGGCAGACCCTGATTTATTTATTTATTTACAACCCGCTCCGGCCCAGCCTACCCAGGAGGGTGTAAGGCCTTCCACAGGCCGGAGGGGAAACATAAAACAAAAGAAATGAACTACATTAAAAAAGAGTTTACAAAGAACCCCAAGAGGTGAGCAGAACAATTTAAAAATCATCGCTGACAACAGTGTACCCAAAAAAAAAAGATAAAGAGTAAAAACACGAAGCACAAAAAGATAAAATGCAAAAACAACAAAGCGCAAAACACAAAAAGCTTAACATTAAAAACACAAAAAGATTAACAGCAAAAACTCAAAGAGCAAGGCAACCTGATGGATTTAATGGGTATCAGTCCCTTCCTTGTACAGAGCGAAATCGAGTCTTGCAACGACTTGCCGAAGACTCTTCGGAAGACGAGAATTTTCCGTTTCATTCATTCTTTGGATGAAGCAATATAAGATTAGCGTTTGTAATTTCGATAGTTTATCTGTTTTTGATTCCCACTTAAAGGGGCACTTCAAATATGGAGATAAGAACCTGCCGTATAAGTAAGGAAAGTCTCTCTTCCAGGTGGGATGAAGTAATAGTGGGGGTTGAATTACCCCTGCCTATGACGGGTCGTCGCATGAGCCGCTCGTAATGAGGGCTATTATGCGGGGGTCACAGTGCCCGATTAATTGTCGCGGCGTCCCAGTAATTCTTGTTTTCCGCATGCCTAGGCTGGCCGGTAGCAATTTATTCTTTTATTGTTATCTGGTTTTATACATATAAAAATTAATTAAAACATTTAATTTAATTTTGATTAATTTTTTATTTTAATTATCCTCTACTTTTTAATCTTAAGTTCTGTTGTTTCTCAATGTCATTACAAGGTGGCGTCACTGGTGCGGAATTAGAATTTAATTTGATTCATGATTAAGCGATAATTAGGTTCTGGAAATATTAATATGATGCATTGTAATTGAGAACACACAAGTGTACAAAACTTCAAACCTCTTGAGCCTCAAGAACTGAGTGAAAATTCGATTACTAAACTTCACCTTTACAAACTTGAAGCAATTCAATTAAAATAAAAGTGTTTAAAAAATCAATGGCAACATCAAATAGTTCCTTATCTTAACGTTTATCATCTTTAATTCTTAATTAATTATTCTTTATGGCCGGAAAAAATCTCGCTTTCATTGTTTAGTTAGCGATAAATCAGATGAATAGTGCTTGTTATGGGATTTAAATCTTTCAAATCAATATTTCTTCCAGATAAACAAATAATCTCCAACGATAAGATTGTAAAGAACAGTTTTCATTGAGTCGCAGAAGTACTAGAATTAAATGCGTATTTCAATTCGCCTTTTATTCCATTGTAACATAACCTCTTATTAGTCCTTAAGTAACGAAACTCAATAAGCCATGTTTGATCACGAAATGAATGTTTTAATCAATTGCTGAGCACACGCAGAGACTTCTACAGCCCACTTCAGTCAAAGGATTCATTTTGATTAAAGAGTTTAACAGAAATTAAGTTCCGCTTTCAAAGTAGAAAAAAGCAACTTAAATGGGATGGTCTGTTCCTAATTAAATTTCGTTTCCATAGTTACTCTTGACCGTTTCCATTGTGTTCAGCTAATATTTTTAACTTTAAAAATGTAACCAATTTATTCATTACTAATGAATAATACTTATGTGGGAGTTTTGGGATCACGTGCTTTGTTCTGCATAATTACAATAACATATTTTTAGTTTTGAAATCTTTATTTCCAGAAATTTTATTACTTAAGGATAAATAAAGACGCGACACCACCCATCAGCGGCCTAGTGCGTTATTCCTTTAGGCCTGATTAAAATTTAACTATGAAAAGTAGTTAAATTTAATGTTGACATACTATAAGAAGTATACTATGAGGTTAATGTTTTTCACTTTTCCCTTTTCCCAAAAATCTCCTGGGACAGTATGTCCCAACCATACAGTCGACTGGGACTATTCCAGTAAAACATCTGTAAAACCCTTTTTCCTGCCATAATATTAGCATGTCACAGAGACAATTTTACTGCTTCGTAACCATAATCTTGACAATGGTTAATGTTTTTCACTTTTCCCGGAAATCTCCTGGGGCAATATATCCCAATCATACAGTCGACTGCGACTATTCCAGTAAAACATCTGTAAACCCCTCTTTCCTGCCAGAATATTAGCATGTCACAGAGACAATTTTACAGCTTCGTAACAGTAATCTTGACAATGGGTTAATGTTTTTCACTTTTCCTGTTTCCCGTTTCCCGGAAATCTCCTGGGGCAATATGTCCCAATCATAGAGTCGACTGGGACTATTCCAGTAAAACATCTGTAAAACCCTCTTTCCTGCCATAATATTAGCATGTCACAGAGACAATTTTACAGCTTCGTAACAATAATCTTGACAATGGGGGGAAAGCGGGGTAAAATCGGGTACCTAAGTCTCGAAGGCCTGTTGGAGCTAAACTATTCAACATAGAGTTTGTCAAATATTACTAAAATATTCATTATTTATCAGAGTACAATATATATTTCAGGAAGAAGTCATAGTTTCACTACTTTCTTTACTAATGATTTCTTATAGAAAAAGTCAAATCACCCGATTTTATCCCACTAGTGGGGTAAAATAACTAGTAATTTGACTTGTCCTTACGAACATAAAAATATCGATAAAACCGGGTACACATGTTAACTCTATGGGAAATTAGGAAAACCTTGATTTTCAGTGGAAAAGTAGCATAAATTTTTATTTTATGTGACAATTTGAAAATAAAACAATTTTTTAAGATTTATCAATAGTTATAATAGTTGAGAATTTAAGATAAAATACGATTCTTTAAAAATTTAACAATAATTACAATAGTTGACAATTTAAGAGTAAAGACAATTTTTTAAGATTTAACAATAGTTACCGTAGTTGGAAATTTAAGAATAAAGACAATCAATTTAAAAATATTTGCAAAATTCGTATCTAAATTAATGATAAAAACTATAGGAATGAAATAGGGAACCTAGTAATGATACTAGCGCATTCAAACACTGCTGGTTTGGAAATTACAATAGAACAGATCAGCGACAAAATGAAATGTAAGAATCTAACAAATGTTGCACAAAACAAGAATTTGGAAAAACGTAATAGACTTACTGGGTTCTCCTATTATTTTAATGATCCAGATCCAAAAGCAAAAGAAGAAGAATGTATTAGATGTAATACCTTCTTCTTTAAAATTCAAGCTAGCTAAGAGAAGAATTCAGTTGAAATGACGATGCGTTAAATAAAACCAAACGACTGCAAAGACCTCGAGCAAAAGATTTTTTTCAATTTTTACATGAATTTTAAGTTTTAAATGAAAAAAAAATAATAAAAATCGTATATTTGCAAATGAGGAAATAATGGAATAAATAAATTTCAATTGTTTTTAAAATTTTGATTAAAATAATTCTTTGCATTATTTGAAATTGTCACAAAAAAGAAAATATTGGAAATTGGAATAAATTGGAAATGCTTTCCATCAGATCATTTGACTCAAATGTTAAATAGAAATGGCCCTGAGAAAATATCAACTATCTCACAATCTAAGAAAATCCACTTGGGTCGGGTATCCTTGGTTTCCCCTAGTATCCGGTTTTACCCTACTAGAAATACCGGGTTTTCAGTTATTCTTCATTTGCTAAGATCAGCTGTAGTTAGCATAGACTAGAACACCATTATCATTTATAAGTTAATATTGCATTGAATGATTATCAGTGCTTAACGCTAAGGTGAATTTTCATTTCATTTTCAATTCAGAACATTGTTAATGTTTAAAGCAAAGCTTAATTTAACTGTAAAAATATTATTATTAAATTATGTCTGCGCTTTGAGCTTTGCATCCCAGACGCATATAGCCTAATTTCAGTTCTTTCTTTATTACGATAGGCAATATTGTAGACAAAATAAGCCATATATTATAAAATCTGGTCCCTGTAGCCTCTTTTCTGTATTTGAAAGAGTGTGAATTTGATGCTGTTTCTAATCCCCCATGACCTTTTAGAGATACATTTCAAATTGTTTGGTTCAGAAGCTCAAATTAAGAGAAATGTTTAAAAAAGAGCTATGGGCTTTTGGTTAAGAAGATGTTCTAACTTTATAAAAGGTCGAGTTACAAGGGAATGCTTTGAAAAAAATGACCTAAAGAGATTAAAGCGTGGCTTTTTTCGTAATCAGATTTTTACTGGACGTGGAATCTTCATAAGTTGCCAGAAGAGATTCCTTGGTAAGAGCGATATTTATATCAGCGGGGCAGACGAGGGAGGTACTAAACATCTTCCTTTAGTGTGTGGGATGTAGAAACATGAAAGAGAACCTCTGGGATTGGATTGGAAGGCTCTCCTGAAAACTCTGCCAGTTTCCAAAACTTATCGAAGATAGTTCTTCACAAACTCAACTCCGGAAATTCGGAGTGGGTGACGGTTTTATATATATTTACTATGCTTATTGACTTATGCTTACATTTTTTTAATATCTTTATTTTTTCATTCTTATTGTATTTTTAATGTAATTTTTTTTACTACATATTTTTTTTATTTTTATTTTATAATTAATTTAAGTTTAGTTTTAATTGTTAGTCTTAGTATGGTTTTTATTATTTTTTTTAGTTTGCCAGTATTTTCTTAACTTTTCTGAATGATGAAATGCCTGTTGTAAGTTTTTTTTGCTTTATAGCATTTTATGTTTATTTTATGTGTTATTATTTATTTTATTTTTATTTTATAATTAATTTAAGTTTAGTTTTAATAGTTAGTCTTAGTATAGTTTTTTATTATTTTTTTTAGTTTCCCCGTATTTTCTTAACTTTTCTGAATGCTGAAATGCCTGTTGTATGATTTTTTTGTTTTATAGCATTTTATGTTTATTTTATGTGTTATGACATGTACGTTCTGTGAATCTCCCTGCCGGCTTTCATGCACCTTAAAGATCCGAAAGAATTGAAAAACACCTCTCCATCTTTTATTCGTAGGATACGATATTTTAAAAGTTCATAGGCGCAATTTCTTAGAAGAAATCGGTTCTTTTATCTTATTTTTCACCATCGCCTAGAGCTTTACTGCATATCGTATCGGAAAGAAATATAAGCTATCGGCCTCAAAGAAATCGATTCTCCTTTGTATAAAACAGCCTTTTAGCTCAATTTTTTGCAACTCATCTCCTCAACATCCTAGCTTCACCTTTTCTGACGTTTAAAGCCAGATGGTGAGGAAAAAATAACGTTAAAGCAGAGATTTGTATTGGAGATAAAAAAAAAAACAAGAAAAGCAAGTTGCACGAAAATATTGCCTCTTCAGGGCTTTGTAAAACTTGTGTACTGTTTTACACTGCTTTTAGAAAAGAAGAAAGAATCTTTTCTTTTTCTTTAGTCGTGATCTTTAGCTTGCTCTACTTTTATTTTCCTTCCTTTCACTTTTGTATTTTATTCTTATTTTTATATTTTATTTTTATTTTTTCAAATGCAGTAGACTCAGCTTAATGTGATCACTTCGGGACTTAAGAAGTTTTATAACAATAACCGAATTGGTTGAAATCATTTATATTTTTATCACATCAAGAGAAAAGAAACAAAATGGGAAAAAAACACTTACCTCAGGGATATCTATAATTTATTTCAAAAATAACAATTGAAAAAATTCATTAATTGTTGCTTGACGACAATTATTCCTTAGCAGTTCATTTATATTGTTCGCACTCGTATTGTTTTTTAAAATTTGTTGAACGATGCTGAATGCTGCGTTTCAAAATATCAAGGGCTTGCCTCATTTCAGCGTTCGTTGGAGGGCTATCTTCAACACATTCGACCTCGTCAGAATCATCAACTTTTATTGCTTGGAAAATTTCCAAGTCTGTAAGTGTGACAGCTACTGGAATGTCCTCAACAATGGGCATACATTCTTCATACTTTTCCTTTTGCATACCTTCAGGAGGTTCGATGGCAATTACCGACGGTCACTTCCCTGCCCGCTAAATGGACGATCTTCAAAGAGAGGACAGGAAAAATAAACCCTGAAATTCTTGTGGGGGAAAGTGGCCCCCAGATGTTTCCTTACAAATGGAGCGAGAAATTTTTCGAATGTCAATCGATAGCGCTGGTTGAAAATGAGGGATCGGTCAATTCTTTACTTCAAAATTGATAACATTAAACAATGTAGTGATCACACTAAACGAATAATTTTGAATACGTTGGTTCGGTACCAGATTTTGATAATATAAAGCGAATGATAACATTAACCGCCATCGCATAAAGCGGAGTCTATTGTACTTTAAATCTGGTACGTCTGCTTCTCCAAATATTGGATATTTACAATTGCCACGCAGAGAGTAAAAGATCGTAGCTTCAACGTGCATGTCAAAAGCGTGTCCTGTATTAAATTTTCTGTCTTGCTCTTCTGCACATATATGATATCTTTTTTGTTATACTTAAAATGCATTTTTTGTGTAAGAGTAGTGCAGGCCTTGAAAATAAAGTTTCTCTTTTCTTGGAATTTTCATTCTTCTAGAATAGCTTCAACAGTGAGAAGAAAGATTTGTTTCATAGTAGATTTCCTCTTAAAAGTTTCAATATTTTATGAATATTTTGAATGCATGTGGAATAAAATTCTTAACTGAATGCATCGAAGTTTTCTTCGAATGGATTTACTTTGAATGGTCTCATACTATTTCTATAAATTTTTGGATACAAGCTACTATAATTTTTTCATTCTTGTGTACAGAAATTCTGATTTTTGGTACGAAATTTGACTTAGAGATTTTGATAAATTTGGTTTGGATGATTTCCAAACTTTGCGTGTTCGAGAAATTCACCTTTTGAAATTATATTTGTGTGTTTGTCTGAATATATGCTCATGTGTAAGTGAACACGAAAATTTCAAAAATGCGAGCTAGACGGATGGAATTTGGATGATAATGTTTTAGGATTGATTCGTCTGTATTGTCTTCGTCTAGCTTGCATGCATCAGCCGTTGCATTATTTACGTAGTGATTTTTTTCTCGCAATTTACTGAAAAAATGCCAGCCTAAAAAATAATCCTGTTAATAAAAAGCAAAAGTGAAAATGCTACTTTGAAGTTCATGCCCGAAGTAACCAATTTTTTAAAATCATAATGTTAACATTGGTAAAAGCAGGCGAGTGGAAGGTTTGATGAAACAATAAAATTGACTTGAATTTCATTTCTACTAATAGTAAAAGCGAATGTGTGAAGGTGTCGGTCGCTCAGTGCTGTTTTAAGATTTAGAGAAACAAAATTTATTCATTCCACTGATTATTTTAATCATTAAACCTTGTTCAGTAAACTTTTATGTGACCTAAAATATGTATTTATTTTTGACTAACCTATAAAAAAATTATTGACTATTTTGCAAAATGTCTTTGTTCGAGCTTTAGACAGGGTACCTTGAATAAATCTGGATTCAGTTGAGCACCTAGAATCGAAAAAGCCTGGATATCACTGATCAACACCTAAATCCGATTTACTGTTTCATGTGTTTTTAAAATACTGTGAACTCCATTCATTGCATTGTACGCCATTCAGAAACCACATTGCAAATACTAGTTTATCGCGTCATTTTCACAACAAAACGCTCGAATATTCTGCTCGTCAAACAGAATTTCAAAATGAAACTAATACCGGCGAGTTTCAATTGAAAACATCCGCCACTACGAGCCACCTCGGACTCATCATCGCAGCGAGTGTCGGTACCCAAACATAAAAAGCTTGACCAATGGATCTAATTGACAAAATAGTCTGTCTACCATCTACTTCATGTAGATTACATTTGAACTTTGGCATGCTCTCAAAACAATGTACCTTTCATTCAGAATCCGTGTTGAATATGCTAGTTTATCTCGTCATTCAGAGCAAATGAACACATATTCTACTCGTCAAACAGAATCTCTAAGTCAAATGAACGCCGGCGGAGCTTCATTTTATTACCTTCCTCACTGAGGGTCAGAATGGACACTTGATCTCAGCGAGTGTCGGTACCCAAACAGAAAAAAATTGACCTATAGATTTAATTGACAAAATTGGCTGTCTACCGTCTACTTCATGTAGATTAGATTTGAAATTTGGCATGCTCTCAAAACAATGTACATTTCATTCAGAATCCATGTTGAATATGCTAGTTTATCACGTCATTCAGAGCAAACGCACACATATTCTATCGTCAAACAGAATGTCAAAGTCAAATGAACGCCGGCGGAGCTTCATTTTAATACCTTCCTCACTGAGGTGCAGATTGGACACTTGATCGCAGCGAGTGTCGGTTCCCAAACAGAAAAAACTTGACGTATAGATCTAATTGACAAAATTGGCTGTCTACCGTCTACTTCATGTAGAATAGATTTGAAATTTACATGCTTTCAAAACATACATTCCATTCATTGTGTAGTGCACCATTCAGAAACCACATTGGAAATGCCTGTTTATCACGTCATTCAGAGCAAACGCACAAATACTGTATTCGTCAAACAGAATCTCAAAGTCAAATTATTGCCGGCGGAGCTTCATTTTAATGCCTTCGCCACTGCGGTTGAGATCGGACACTTGATCGCAAGGAACGTCGGAAGTTAAGCGGATTAGCAGTCACTAATGAAAGGAATGCCATCACTCGTGAGTTAAAATCAGTGGTAATTTTTAATGAGGGACAGAGAGGAGAGCGGGGAAATTTGCTCCAGCAGAAAGATGATAAATGGGTAATTTGTAGAGCAATTTCCTTGCAAGGATGGCTGCAGTGTAATTATGTGTTGTGGGTGCCCTTGCAGAGATCGGAAATTCTGAATTATCTTTCAAATTTATAGCTCAGAATTGATTTGATAACAAGCAAAGCAGTTTGGTTGGCAAGGGATAAGTTTCTTTCCAAACCTGACGCTAAACTTCTTAGAATTTTCTTTCATTTTTCATTTCTGCGAATAGGTAATTATGTTTGATTAGAATAATTTTGTTGTTGGAAAGATTTTCTAGAAAAATGTGTTGCGGTTCAGTATTTCAGGAATTTTTTAAAAGTGCAGTCAAGTTTATTTAGATATGAATGTATACTAGGATTTATTATTAAATATTGCGATTCATTAAGTCAAATTGAATATTAATTTAAATAATAAACGTATTCATTTTAACTAAAAATTTGAGTGTTTAATTTTCTCTTTTGTCTCTTTCTTAAATAAACAAAAAATAAATCAAGGCATATGCTAAAAGTGGTAGAGAATTTAATTTTATTAGTACTTAATAAGCATTTAGGGGCTGAAAACACCCTTTATTATACATTAGACAGTCTAAAGATCGTTAAGAAAGTACATGTTTTATGCTTTAACATAATTATCGAATTTTCACATCAATATAGGATCAAGCAAGATTTTCATATGTTTAATTAGGATTACCGTGGGAGAAGAATTTAATTAAGCAAAATTTTGTTAGAAGTTTTTATTTTTAATTTTTCTAAGAAGAGTAATGTTGGAAATTATTGCCAAAATTTTTGTCTGTTGAGGAAAAAAAAGCCTCGCTAGCTTTGTCTCTTACAAGTTTCACCGTCTTATTTCTCTTCTGCACCATAATGTTTGAGTACTATCTTAAAAGACCCCCTCCCAAAAAAAATTAATATGTTCGAATTTTAGACTCGTTTTCTACGTAAAAATCTCAAATTATTCTTTTTTCAGCATCATTTAGTATTAATTTTAGTAAATTACACGTTTCTCGTGCTTATTTCTCTTCTGCAACGTATGGTTCTAGTACTATCTCAAAAACTTAAAAGAAACTCCTAACTTTACGTACATATTACTGTTTCAGGCTCATTTTTTATCTATAAATCTTCAATATTTTTATTTTTAAAATCATTTAGACGAATTTACGAAGAAAAGAATCAAATTAACTATTTTTTCAATCAATATTTTCACTGAAAAATTATTTTTTAGGAAGAATTTGGAGATATATTTGGTATAATACTTAAATTGATTTTTTCATCTACTTCTGGTTTGTATTTTCTCATGAATAATCCTTTTTTAAATATTTCTATTTTACTAATTTCTGGGAATTTACTTATTGTATTGTAGTACGGTGATATTTATTACCGTTTTTCAATTTTTAAAGCATTTTTTTTATCTCAACTATTAGTTCCCATTGCAGAACAAAACCAAACCTGATCCGAAATTTTTTAAAGTCCATCAGATCGAGTTTTTTTTGCCGAAAATTTATTTACATTATAAGAATTTATGTATGCATTTCAAAAATTACTTAAAATTTATATCTTGTTCCCTCTTCTGGTTTGTTTTCCCTAAAATGTAATCCTTTTGAAATTTCCAATTTCACTATTTTTCTGATATTTAGGCATCGTCTCACAGTATTGTGATATTGGTTTATTATTTTTCAGTTGTTAAGGAGACATGCGACTGTTAAATTTCAAAAATTTTCGATTTTTTGAAAAACATTTATATTATTCTCCAGTTATTTTTGAACAATTGAAAATAATCCGTGTTAAAAAAATTCCAATAATTATGAAAGTTATGAAGGAAAAGGTATCAGCTGTTCAACGTAAACATTGAAAAGCTCCATATCTTTAAAGCGCTGTATCTCAAAATGTGTTTTTTTGATATTGCGCGCACAATATCTCAAGAACTGTTGAATATTTTTACATAAAACTTTTTCTGAACATGTATTACGCTATGTTCTACAAATTGAACCGCAATTTTTGTATATTTTATCTCCAAAGAAGTTTCGTTGGAGGGATAGAAACGTTGAAATTTTAACTATTTTTAACACTTTATTTTAAATTGGTATATAAGATAGAAATTAAGTTTATATGTAAATAAATTCTGGTTCAATTTCTTAAACAGACTGTTTGGATTATTTAAATACCCAAAAAATTGTGTTTAGACCAATATTTTATTCATAATCATGCGCGCAAGGTGACTATTTCATTTTTTCTCAAAAAATTATATCCACATTTATCACTCTCTCAAAGAAATACGTACAAATATTAATGTTTGAAAGTCTGTCTACTATAACAGGAAAATAGATATATTTCTAGAACAAAATTGAGTTTGTGAAATGTATTGTTTCAGAAATGCAATGTATCGAATTTGACAGTTTCCCCCCTATTTTTTCGAGGTTTAAGAGTCGTATGTCCCCTTAAAACAATTTTTTCATCTGAATTATTAGGTTATAGTGCAGGACAAAAACCAAACTGAAATGAAGTTTTAAAAAGTTTCCGTAAATGATAGTTTGGGTTAATATTTCCTTTCAAAAATATTACTTGCTTAGTCAGAATTGGATGGGAATATTGGAAAACACTTCTCCATCTTTTGTTTCCTCAAGATTCCACACATAACAGGACGATATTTTAAAAATTCACGAACTGTATTTCTTCCAAAGAATAAGCTATTCTCTTTTCTTTTTCACCACCCTTTAGAGCTTCATTAAAAATAGCACGGAAAAGAAATATAAGCCACTGTGCTCAAAGAAATCGATTCTTGTTTGTGTAAAACAGCCTCTTCACTCAAGTTTTTGCAACTCATCTCTTCAATATCCTTCTTTTATCTCCTCTGACGTATAAAACCTGATGGTGAGGGAAAAACAAAATCAGTGCTGGAAATAGAAAGAAAGAAAAAGTAAAAAACGAAGAGCAAGTTGAAAGAAAATATTACCTCGCAGTTCTTGTACGCTGCTTGCCGCTACTCTAAAAACTTTTTTCTCTTATTCCTTAACTTGTTCGTCTTTTTTTCGCTTCATTTTTGACGGTTTCCTTTTCTTCCGTCAAATACGTTAAATCTGGAAAGTCTACTGCTCCAGATATTAGATTTTTCCGGTTGCTAAATGTGCAGAAAAAGCACGTTGCTTCGACACACTTGTCAAATTCATGTTCCAATATTAAATTTTCAGTCTTGCCTGTCGAGGCATGCTTTTTGGAGGCGACGCATTTCCTTTCCTTTTATATTTGAAATGTGTTCTTGTAGAAGCTAGGAACAGGCAGTGAAAACAACATTATCGAATACTTAAAAAAAGAAAGAAAGAAAGCGCTGTCGTACAGTATATTTATTTCTAAACGTTTTGATACTTTAAGAAGCTTTTGTGTGAAAATGGAATAAATTTTGGAAGTTGATTCATTTAAGTGTACTTTGAATAGATTACTAAGGATGGCCAGTTATAATTTTATGGAAATTTCAAAACTTTCTTCGACATGGCATTAAAGATACAGCTGACAAATGATTTTATTTGTATCATGAAAAGACATTGCCCTATTTTACATGCCATTTGTGCATATTTTCTGTCATATTACTTATTTTCAGTGGTGGGTGATGGTTCTAAAATCTAGCGAGGCAGTTGAATTTCGAGCATACATAATAAACACAATAGCACTCTACAAATATAATTCTGTAATAATATTGCTTATGTACAATCGTAAGTGTGTAATCAATCGAAAAAACTCAATTCTTATTTTGTCTTCTTCTCTGCACGCAACATGCGCATGTTCCACGCCAGCTTAGAAAAGTCACGTGAACGGTGTCAGTGAGAAGAATGTTGCGTAATGAGCATGAACTCAACGGAACCAATAGCAAGGCGGCAAACTGGCGGGATGAAGCACCAGTCGTTTGCTTATTTCAACCACATTATTTCTACATCACACTCACGATCGGCTGGAAAGCCAGAAATATTGAAGGGAAGAGCGATTCAATACGAAATGTGTTCTGACTGATTCCTTCGGGGCGGGGGGGGGGCACCGTAGCAACAAACGAAAAGGAATCGTGGTTCCTCCGAAAGTTTTCGAGACAAAAGAAATAAGAACACAAAGCTGAACTGCTTATTGAAGAGATAAAAGAATTACTTGTATATTATATTGAGATACTCATGCTATACTGTCTAGATAAGGTTTATTTAGTTATTTTTAATATAAAGTAACGAGTTATCTGGATTTAATGCCGTATTTTGCACTACTTAAATCATAATTCAGGAAAGTAAATGCATTAAATTTAACTGATTTATCTCAGAATAGTCAATGACAAGTCAAGCTGACAATACTCAAAAACAAACAAGTGACCGCATCACTGATGACTTCCATTTTGTTTTCAATAACATCTGGCAGGCTTTGAATGATCATTATGAAATTCAAACATAGAGCATCTCATTACAAAGTATATTTATTGTTTGTATTAAAACCTAAATCTTAAATGAATACATCAAGTACTTTTTAAATACATAAGGATTTAAGTCAGCTTTCTTATTCTATCCAACTGAGCTTTGATTGTAATTATGCCCTGTTGCATAGTTTATCTACATAAGAATGATTCAAATTCTTACAGTAAAAAGCAGAAACAGCATTTTCATTTATTAGTGAATATTATTTATTAGTTAATAATGTATTGAGTGTTTATCAGTGTTTAACGTTAATGTCAATTTTTAATTCAAAACATTGTTAATGTTAAATGCAAAAATAATTTAACTGTCCAGACATCATTATTGAATTATGTCTGTGCATTGAACTTTACTTCCCAGACTCATGTAGCTTACTTTCATTTCTTTCTTTATTAGGCAATATTGTATACAAAATACTCCAGTTAGATGAATGTCCTTTTTGAAGCAACGCTAGGACTATTTTGGGACGGACCTCGTCATTTTGGTCGTCTTTGCGGTCAAACGACGAGGAACGCGCCTGTGTTGGCAATTCCTCTTCAAACTTCCGCATCGCGCCGGGAGGGGGGGGGCGTTTGACCCCCATGATTTAGCTTGTAACAGGCACCATACATGACGGATCTTCGGTGGAATCGGGTTTCGAACTGAGAGCCCTCCGACTCCCAGGCCTGGACCTTACTACTTGGCCACCATAGCCCCTGTAGATAAAATAAGCTATATATTCTAAAAGCTGGTGACTGTAGCCTTGTTTCTGATTTGGAAAGAATGTGACTTTGATGGTGGTTCTAATTCCACTTGATCTAAAATATTTAGCAAAATGCACTAGTCAAGGGATCATGATTACGGATAAAGGATAAGTGTGGCATGTTCTGTTAGTGAATGCAATCTTGGGGCACCTGAGGTAGAAATCGGACTTGGCTCAAATGTATGAGGTAGGTTGCCTTCTCGGAGGACTTTCAGGAGAAACTGGCCGAGTGTGACTTTTCGATCCCATTTGTAAATATTCTCAGACACCAGGATTCTATGCACGCTTAATCCCTGGAGGACTTGGGTGTGGTGGGAAAAGCTCATATTGCTCCATGAAATTGAATCAAGAGAAGCACACCAAACGCACTGTAAATCACAAATATAAATGGCTACAACAGAATGCTGCTATCTATCTACAAAAAATTATGACGCGAAATATCAGGTTCATTTGAAATGCTTGGTATTTTAATTAACCTGTATATAGAGTTTAAGCATAACTCTGAAAATTCGCTACGAATGTCAGTTTATCACGTCATTCATCGCACACACACACCGTATCCTCGCCCGTCAAACAGAAATTCAGAGTCAAATTGATGCCATCTGCGCTTCATTTTCCTTTCGCTGCGAGTCAAATATAGCACTCGAACACGGCGAACGTCGGAATTTAAATGGATTCGAGATAGCAGTCACTAATGAAAGGTATTGTAAAATGAGATCAGAGGTAATTTACAATGAGCGACAGCGAACCAATTTGAATATACAGAAGGATGGCAAATTGCGGTAAAACGTAGAGCCCTTTCACGACAGGATAACGAGGGAATCTGCTCCTGCAGCTGGATGATACAGTATGGTAAGGGGTGGAGCAACTCTCATGCTCTGCGAACGGCTACAGTGTAATTGAGTGTTTTTGGATTCCAATTCTGAGCATGGGAAGTTCAGGATTACCTTTGAAATTTAGAGTTGATGATGATTTGACAACGAAGATCGCAGTTTGGTTGCTAGTGGATAGTTATCGACTTTTCTTGGTAGAGTTTTTTTTATTTTTCTACTTTTATTCTGCTCCTTTGTCCCGTGATTACTTTTGGCATACTATATGCATTTTTGGCGCCATCTGCTAGAATTTTTTTAGCTTTCTATAAATTACGAATTATATAAGTAAGTGATTCAGAAAAATTGTTCAGTAATTTCCAGAGATGTCAAGCCTACACATGTAAGTAATTTTTACATCATAGCATGCGGTCGCAATGGCCGCTATAAGGATCACTGTGATAGTAAAGTAGGAAAAAGAACCGAATAGCAGATGGTGCAGGACACCAAGTTAGGCGAATACTTGCCGGAATGTACTAACTATGGGAACACCGTCCATTAATATTTCATTGATTTTCCCGTAAATTCATCTTGCCAGTACTATTGCCGAGCAGACAACTCTCAGAATGTCACCTCAAACGCAGTGGCGGTTTTTCGCAGAGGCGCTTGCCTCTTACCTAGAGACATTGAGGAGGCCTAAAATATATTCAACATACATCGCAGTGCTAAGTCTGCTGCGAATTTACGACATTGGGTAGGGAAAGGGCCTCAAAACAATTTTGCGCCTGTAGCCTCATATTCACAAAATCCTCCGCTGCTCAAACGTTGAAGCTGAAATGACGATGTGCACCGTATTGTCTTTTTGTTCGTGGTTTTCAGATGTCCACAGGTCAACTGAGTCACAGTTGTCGGGTGTACCACAGATACCAGATATGGAAAATGACCACACCGTTCCTTGAAAATATAATCCCAGTAAAATTTTATTTTTTCTGTAGTTTTGACCTTAGCGGGTATTTTTACTTAGCATCCGTTGGATTACTAACGAGAAAATCAGAACTAACTTAAAATTTAAGACGCCTTTCACATACTTTTACATCTTTAAATGTTTAAATTATTCAGTTTTAGTTTCATTTCAAATAGGATTATAAATTCGGTTTGTTTCAAGAAATTGATTAGACTTCTAACAAAAGCAGAGGAAAAAGTTAAGTATTTTAAAACCATTCCTATTTTTTAAATGCATTCTTGAACTATTTAGTTATTTATAGATACAACTTGAATAATATATTATATTATTTCCTGAATTTTTGTATTTTCCTACATTTTTGCCATAGCTTTATCGTGTTTCAGTACTGCGATACTTATTTATCTTGTATAAGGCACAGTTCTGAACAAAAACAAAAACTGGAAAGAAGTTTAAAAGTGTCTGTACTGTATTTTGATTTCCTTCAAAAAAGATCCGAAAGCATTAGACAATGGAATTCGAAAACAATTGTCCATCTTTTATTTGTAGGATACTATATTTTAAAATCTCATAAGCGCACCATCATTTTCTTCCAAGAAATAGGTTCTTATATCTTATTTTTCATCACTGTCTAGAGGTTTACTGCATATTGTATCGGAAAGAAATATAAGTTATTGGCCTCAAAGAAATCGATTCACCTTTGTATAAAACAACCTTCTTTCTCAATTTTTTACAACTCGTCCCCTCAACATCCTAGCTTCACCTGTTTTAACGTTTAAAACCAGATGGTGAGGAAAAAGTAAAGTGAAAGCATAGATTTGCACCGGAGAAAAAAAAAGAAAAGCAAGTTGAACGAAAATACTGCCTGTTCAGTGTCTCGTACAACTCAGGGGCTGCTTACCACTTCTCTTAGAAAAGAAGAAAGAGTATCTTCTTTTCCTTTACTCGTGATCTTTATCTTGATCTTCTTTTATTTTCTTCCCTTTTGCATTAAATTTTTCTTCCGTCAAATACGTTGAATCTGGAACTGCTCCAGATATTGGATTTTTACAATTGCCACGTGTACAGTAAAAGTTCGTAGCTTCGACACACTTCTGAAAATTTAGTTTTGTAAAGTTATATTAACGTTCCTTTTGTGGCAACACGAAGGCTATTTTGGAATGGAACTTGTAATTTTGAACCACGTTCAATGGACGAGGAAGACGCTTGAGCTGGCACCCCCTCTCCAAGCTTCCGCACCACACCAGCGGTAGGGCTATGATTGAGCGTGGAACAGGATCGATATACGACGAATCTTCATTGGAATCGGGATTCGATCCTGGAATCCACCAGCGCCGAGGCCGACGCAGTACCACTAGGCTATCTTTGCCTCTCTTGTCAGGAGCCTATTCAATATTAAATTTCTGTCTTCCTGTTCTGCACACAAAGCGTATCCTTTCTGTTACTGTATTTTTGTGGAAGAGTGATGCAGGTCGTAAAAATAAAGTTTCGCTTCTCTCGAAACTTTCCTTCTTCTAGACTCACTTCAACAACGAGAAAAGAACGTTGTCTATCGTAGAGTTTCTCTTACTAGTTTTATTATTTTCTAAATATCTTGAATGCAAGTGGAATGAAATTTTGAGCTGTATGCATTGAAGTCTTCTTTGAATGCATTAGTCTTGAATGATCTCCGTAATTAAAAAAACTGTATAAATTTTTTGGTTACAATTTATAATCATTTTTTCTTTTCGTATACAGAAATTCCGAGCACAAAGCTTGACTTAGAGATGTTGAAGAATATGGACGTGTCTAAAGCGTGAGAAGAGTATGTTCTGTGTCTTCGAGAAATTTGTCTTTGAAATTATATTTTTGAGTTTGTCTGCCTATCTGTGCGATCGTGAGATCTTCAAAAGCGCAACGAGCTAGGCTGATGAATTTTGGCATTATTTCTTACAGCAAACTTGTAGATCTGTATAAAATTTTGGATGGCTTTGTGAACGGGAAAAGATAATTTTAATTTTCCGAAAGAAATACTTGATTTTCCTCACTGTGCTATTAATATTGTTCCTTCTACAAAATTCACTTAGACGTAGACTTTCACTCTACTAAAAGACTCTCTACTGAAAGAGACAGGACATCTCTACTAAAAGAGACAGGACATCTCTACTAACTTCTTATGAAGGAGAATATGTGTCTGTCTGTGTGTGTTGGCGCTCTACAGGCCAGACCGCTGGACCTTGAGCTACGAAATTCGGCTGAAACAAACTTCGGAGGGTGGAAATGTGAACCTAGTAAACTTTTTTTGAAATTTTAATCATAATTTTAATTGATCAGAAATTAAGCGAAATTTTGGCGTTTTTTCCTTTAAAACTGTCGAAAATATCACAACACAAAAATTATTTTTGCACCATCTAAAATTGCCAAAAATTACCTTTTCAATGATATCAATTAATTTGCCGTACAATTTGTTTCCTAATTGTAATAAATTTTTAAAAATATTTTATGCAGAATCTACAACAATACTTTTCATTGTTGCAATGAAATTCAAACTATTTTCATTGTTTAAACAACTATTTATTTGCATGTTTCTCTTCCATTGTTGAAAGCTAATGTTTAATGATATTTTAGACTAACCCGTCTGACCTCCAGTCAACATCACCACTCAGGTCAATCATCTGAACTGATAGGCCTAGTCTATTAACTACCAGTGATTAAGACAGACTCAAAGAACTCAAAGAAACATACTAAAAAGATAAATTAGTTAACTCCGGAAGTAAAAGTCACATCACTGCATGGCGAAATAAAATAACACTAGTATAACATTACACAGTTCCAGCATATATATACAGTAATGAATCTGCGCAGTTTGATTACAAAGAGGTTCGCTTAGAGTGACTGCGTAGAAGTAAAACAAAAAGGATCCGTAGACAACAGAGTTCAATTGATGGATTGGCAATTTGGCTCCAGTAGTAATGGACGCCACAATATGTTTTAGTCAGCATATTGTCATCCAGCTAACATGGTTCTGGAAGCAAAATGTGCCGCGACATTTTAAAGTTAAAATCAAATGCATATTTTGCAAGAGGAATAAGAGAGTGAAGTTGATGCCCACAACGGGCAATTGTATGCTACATGACACAGACAGTTACTCGACTCCATTAGAGACATTCATGCATACAACGAACAGAATAGGTGCAAGGCTACTGAAGAACATGGTTTAAATGTCTATTAAAATTTGAACTTTAAAATTACTTTGTTAAGGGAACCATGAATATCAATTTATACATAAGAGATTCAGTTGAAATTATATTCCCGGCGAACGACTAGTTTATTGATATATAGAAAAAGTCGAAAGGAAATACGAGCATAAGCACACATAAATTTTAAGTTAGCCATCAGCAAGCATCATAATGGACGTCTCGAAGAAGAAATGAACTATAATGAATCGTCAAGAGCTGAGTCGCACAGATATTCATGCGCGAGAAAAAATCAAAAATCAATCTTCAACCCATCAAATATGCAAGAGACTCTAATATGCATTTTTTTTTTTGTCTTTGTATTTCAATAGAATGAAGCTAAGCCGTTTATTTACCTGCAAGTTGCCAATTCCATTCAGGCAAATATATTTTTAACATTTATTATTAATAGCTAAGTTTTTTTACATGCATAACGCCAAACTGTTCAGTGTAAATATTTCGTACATTGATCTGTGTGGAGAAGTTGATGTGGCTATAATTTAAAATGAAGTTCTCAAAACGGGTGAAAACCAGGCAACAAAATATCACGGTAATTCCGCTGACACCTCGAATACATATTGTTTTTGATTTTGAGATGGCGTAAAAATCATATCATGCTTTCAGATTTCTGAACTTATTTCTGAATAACAAGAAAATTACGTAACTGAAAAAAAGAAAAACAGGAATAAACAAAACAGGAACACAGAAAAATAAAGAAACAACAATAAGAAAAGGCAATTTTAGGGACTATTAGAGGATTTTTATTGATGCTAATCTGTCATGAAAACGTTTTTTTGCATGACAGATAGATCAAACGATTTTTGAGCATATGCAGAAAAGCAATCCTAATATGAAAGTATAAGAGAAAGAAAGTCAAGGAAGAACGGCCCCAACTTTTCAATTTTATGACAAACGTGCATGCAGACAAAGATGTATTGTTTGGCGCGAGTTGTAACGATTTAGTCACGACTGTTCTAGCAACAAGTGAGCATGTGTTAATATACCCTAAACTAAAAAACTTTTTGTGAAATTAGAAATTAACCTAAATGTATGTTCTCTGTGTGTATATGTTTGTATTTTGTGAATGTAATAAATTTAAATGCTGCAAAAAGGGATAGCTGGTATCAAAATCTTGAGATATTCATGCTGTAATACATGTGTATTGGTTGGTTCGTTAAGGTAACAGAATGGTTATCCGCATCTCATGATGTATTTTGTACGAAGTCGAGTTTCATTTTAAGAAAAACCAGCGGGAGTGGTCTCCCCTAAACTTTCTCGTATACTTTCTAAGTGGAGATTCGTCAAAATTTCGAGTTGTGTGACTGTATTCTACAACAGCTCGTTCAGAATTGCTCTGTTCCTGATACCTCATTCCTTCTGTTCTTCCTTCATTGCTCCTACTCATGAAGGAGGAAGCGCGAGTTCATTTGCTCTCAGGGTGGATAGGCATTTAACTTACCTGTGGTATAGATGACATAGCCAAATACCATTTTACGGCGTCGCTGCAGCACTGTTGCCACAATTAAGAAATCAACCCTTGTATTTGATAATTTATAAGTGAAATTCATTTATGATTTTGTTAAATAGACATACTGTGATCTTACATTCTATAAAAAACTAAATAACACTTTATCGATATTTATCTTTTTTGAACAAAAAAAAAAAAAAACAGCGGGAGTGGTCTCCCCTAAACTTTCTCGTATACTTTCAAAGTGGAGATACTTTCTCTTTGTACACTTCGTATACGAGAAAGTGAAACAAGCAAACAAACCTGAAATCAAATATCTGTTGACACGTTTCAAAAAAATATTACTTTGAAGCAGGTGCGATAAAATAGGCAATGCAATGAATACTAAAGCGAAAATTCTGCTTTGGAATTGAATTCCCAAGAGAACAATTTATACTACCACAACCGTAACAATTGCAAAAGCGCGTGAATAAAAGATTTGCTGAAATAATGAGATCGGTTTGAATTTTATTTACAACAATAAAAAAATTGTTACAATTCATGTTTGAAAACATTATTTATTGTTGAAAATAAAATCTAAAACAATAACAGATTGCTATCAGTACGCGTGCGCATAAGAATCGGATTAAAAGAAATTGAATATGCAATTTGAACGCCTCTTTTTGACGGATTTGGCCCAAAATTTTATACGGACCTACATTCATGACGATAAAACTGTGTACCAAATTTTATCCATCTAGCTATTCACGTTTTTGAGTTATAGTGTTCACATAACCGCGAACATACAGACAGACAGACTTCCCGCTGACGGATTTTGTCCAACATTTGATAGAAACCTACAAATTCTGTTTAAACACTACATACCAAATTTCATCCTCGTAGCTCTAATAGTTTTTGAGTTATCGTGTTCACAGACAGACAGACATGATTCCAAATTTGTGTTTTTCGGACTCAGGGATGTCTAAAACGTGGAGATGCGTCAAAATCTCGAGTTCGAATTTTTTGTCGATTACAATACTTTCTCTTCGTATACTAGAAAGTAAAAAATGTTTTAAAAACTTATAAATTACCCTATAGTCAGTGTCAAGTTACATTGGCAGTAATCTGAACGATATGAGTTGATAGATCATCTGTGTTAGATGTCTGACAGAAGTTCAGAATTATGTGGATCGTGTTATATAACTTTAATTTAGCTTCAAAGAGAAACAAACTAAAAAAATTGCATAAATTGGAAATTATGTGAAATAATTTGTAAAGGGTTCAAGACAAGCATAGAAGGAGGAAGAGTCAGAAAATATATGTTGACTTCGATCTGTTTTATGTTGATTGTAGATTTCTTCCCTTTGTTATTGACTGATTTCTAATATTTGCTTTACGTGAATGATCATCACAGATTCCATGTTCATATCGTCATTCACATTTTCAGGTATCATCTTAAAATCAGTAGTGGCTCGTCAACTCAGAAACAAGCAGTGCTTCAAAAGTTGTATAGACCTAAGTTGTAAGAAATTTTTGGGCTGATTATTTTGGTATATAATGATATACAAAAAATTTATATTTTTTGAGTTATATGCAAAAACTGGAAAAAATTTTTTCGGGTTTTTTTGGCTATAATTAAAATTCCAACAAAAAATTTTGGTGGCAAATATCTGATTCGTAATCAGCACCCCAAGAAATATTAAGGAAAAAAATTACAACTCCTCCAGAATTTACTTTAAAAAACTACCTAATAAATGGACTACTGTGAGAAAGTGAAAAAAAGCCAAATGAAGAAGGCAAAGGCGGAAACCGCGCCAATCGAGATATGTGGAAATCGCAGCTTTAGTGCATTTAATTTCAATGGGAGAAAGGGTTGCTTTTTTCTTCCGACTGAGCGCTCCGCGTTGTTCAGTGCGCGAATTTTTATCCTTAGGAGGGGAAAAACTGTGTGCAGATCTGGTCTGTTTCTCACTTAATTCTTGATTGATTTTCCGTCTTTCTTTTCCATTTATTATTAATTTTTGCTATTTTCATAGATCAACGAACTCTCAAATTGGAAAAGTAAATTAATTAGAATGAAAACAAAATATACAAGATTTTAAAATAATTTATGGATGACTGAAGCCCTAATGGACGAGCCGCCACTGCTTAAAATATTTGTTTATAATGTCCGTTTTGCAAATAAATATATTGATAGCATTTGCTTTCAATATGTAGTACAAGCTTTGACTGTTTGTTTGGTTCAACATCGGTAAAAAAAACATTGCACAAAAACATACTAAAGAAAAAGATAGGCCAAAAGACCTTAAAAAGCGGGGAAAATCTCCTTAAATTTTGGATCTCTATTTCTAAATATCGTAGCATAAATGAGATCTAAAATATGATAATGACTTATCATGATACCAATAAAATTACCCGCCCTGTGTTTCTTTCCTGCCATGTAAAAATAAATTTTTGAAATTTCCGGTAAATTTAGGTGGCTGTTCTTAGGAATCTATTCAGAGAAAACTTAAATGTATTAAATTCGGAAAATTATTTCACTTTCAAACAATTTCTTATTTAAAATATCAAAAAATTCAGTAAGAAATATGCTATGAGACAACGCTTTCCTTTTATTATTAAGGCTGCTCTACCATAAGATTGTTTTCACTGCCATTTAACAAAAAGACATTTCAAATACAAAAAAAGTTAAATGTATTAAATTCGGAAAATTATTTCCCTTTCAAACGATTTTTTTTAAATATCAAAAACTTCAGTAAGAAATATGCTTATGAGGCAACGCTTTCCTTTTATTATTAAGGCTGCTTTACGATAAGATAGTTTTCACTGCCAGTCAACAAAAAGGCATTTCAAATACAAAAAAAGGAAAGGCGTCGTTTAAAAAAGCATGCCTCGACAGGATAGACCGAAAATTTAATATTGAACATGAATTTGACAAGTGTGTCGAAGCAACGTGCCTTTTCTGCACATTCAGGAACTGCAAAAATCCAATATCTGGAGCAGTAGACTTTGCAGATTTAACGTATTTGAAGGAAGAAAAATAAACCTAAAAAATGAAATGAATAAGTTAAGGAACACGAAAAAAGTGAGTAAAAAGTTTTCTTCTTTTTCAAACAGTAGCGGCAAGCAACTTACAAGAACTGCGAGACAATATTTTCGTTCCTTTTGCTCTTCTTTTTTATCTCCAGCTCTGATTTTACTATCCCCTCACCATCTGGTTTTAAACGTCGGAGGAGTTGAAATAAGGATGTTGAGAGGATGCGTTGGGAAAACTTGAGTGAAGAGGCTGTTTTATACAAAAGAGAATCGATTTCTTTAAGGCCAGTGGCTTATATTTCTTTTCAGTGTTATATGCAATGATGTAAGTTCTTAAGAGCAGTGAAAATAAAATAAAACAGCCTATTCTTTGGAGGAAATGCTGTTCATGAATTTTTAAAATATCGCCCTGTCATGTGTGGAATCTTAAGCAAACAAAAGAAGGAAGGGTGTTTTCCAATATTTCCGCCCAACTTCGACTAACTAAGGAATATTTTGAAAGGAAATTGAACTCAAATACATCACTGGCGGAAACTTTTTACATTTCGATTCAGCTTGGTATTTGTACTGCAAGCAAGATAATAATTCAGATGATAAAATATTTTTAACAACTAAAAAATATATTATATCTCAGTACTACCAAACGATGCATAAATGTCGGTAAAAAAGTGAAATCAAAACTTCCAAGAAGATTATTTTTAAGGGGAAAGAAACAGAAGAGGAAAAAAGAGATGAATTTAAATTATAATTAAAATGAGGGGCGGCTTGTGCATAGGGACTGCGGTACTGCAGCACCCCAACTTTTTCCATTATGTAAATTTAATCAATTTATATTATTTCTCATTTAATAATTAAATTTACCCACAATCTAACCAAATTTTACATTAGACGATTTCGATCTTCAAATGAACTGCGAATATAAGAAAACTGAGTTCCCTATTTTTCCTTTTTTCTGAGCCCGAAGAGTATGTGCAGAGGAAAAAGTAACTACAAGTAACTTGAACTGCAGCGTTGCAGCGCCGAATTCCGTCTGCGCGCATGCGTAGTTACAGAGCGCAAGCTGTCCTCTTTCTTTCCCATCATGTTTTCAAGATGAAGAGGGAACTTCGAGATACGCAGCACCAGATGAGCTAGAAACGAAGTTTTAAACATTTTTACTTAGCAGAAGTTTTTTTGGGAGTCAAAACTGAAAATAAGTAAGGAAATAAAGAATAATTAATTATAAAAGAAATTTAATTGAAAACATTTTTTATATTAATTAAATTTGAATGAAATTTCTTGTATTTAAAAGTATTTTTTCGATAATTTTTAGTTATAAATGCTGATGAAAAATTCTCTGTGATACAATTGTTTTCAAAATTTTCGCAACCCCCAATATTCTGTACCATCATCTTTAGGATCTTGATTCATAGTTTCAGAAGAAACGATTTCGAATAAAACAAGCTTCGCTTCCAGTAACAGAATTTCTAAATGAATATTGATAAGTACATTCCCATTTCAAAATATCACAGTTCACCTTTAGATATATGTAATAGAATAAATTTCTTTCTTCTTCTTTTTTTCCTCTTGGCAATTCCCGTTAATACATACTACATCAGAACATGAAGTTTGCATTTTAACATTAAAAAAATTAATAAAATATTTTCTGTGGCACACAATATGAATCGGGATAGGTTATTTGTAGCTGTTTTGATTTCAAAAAGTTAAACTTTTTTTAACCGTTATGCACAATCATCAAAGTCAATATTTTTAATCTTTTGGCTGGAAATAAAATGCGAAGAATTTGTTTTATTTTTAAGTAATTTTTAATGATACTAATAAATAATATTCGCTTATTTTTATTTTTATATGCAGCTATACTATAACATTTTTTCTTGTTTATTGATAATAAAATTATTTTACACTGTCATTTTGTTGTTCAGCAGCAGCTGTGTGAATCTTTATAAAAGTAGTAAAGAATACAGGAAAAAGAAATGGGAAACGAATTTTGAATTTTAATTTTTTATCAAAATTAATTTTTTAAAATACTTATTTATTAGAAGAGAAAAATTTTTATATGTTTATTCATTGAATAAGTAACTACTCAAAGTTAATGAAAAAAAATGAAAAATGTAATTGGTACGAATATGCATCACTGCACAGTGAAGGATTAAAACTTAGAGCACCGCCAAGATTACATAATACGAGCCGCCACTGTTTGAAATACATTAATAATTCTTATTACGGTGACAAATTTTCAGCAAAAAATTGGTTTGAAAATAATAATTAATTTAATTATTGTCTTTAGAAATTCATACAAATGATACTAAAAATTAGTCTTCTGAGTGCTCAATTATTTCGAACTTTCAGCTATCAGATTAGGAAACTTAGCTTTCAAAGTAAATGAATCTATCTTTTTTGTATTTAATTATATCTCTGAAATCTTAAGAATAATTTATCCATGATTGATTAAGAAGATATAAACATAAATACGAGGTATCTGCTTCTGAACTGAACATGAAAAACGGAAAAATACGTTTGCACCGCTCGGAGGGTTAAAAAAATTGATGATTTATATGCAAAAAATCTGAAGTTCCAACATATTAGGATTTTTTTTTTATGTCTGAGATGGTATTTGAATCACCTGGTAAAGAAGAAAAGCATGGCAACGAAACCTGGAAAAGACACAATTTGCGAGTTTCTTTCCACAACAGAAGAACACTTGTAGTATAATTCCGACACAACTTCTTCTAAGAAAATTTAGAATAACAAATAAGTCTTGTTATTCTAAATCCCTACCCAAGGATTTTAACTTTCTATTATTATAAAAATTATGTTAATTGTTATAAGCATAAAACATGCACTCTCTTAGCGATTTTCAAACTGTGTAATCTACGTTGAAGTTCTGTTGTCTTTTTCAGTCCTTAAATACATAGTAACTAATTATCTACCATTTTTAACGAGTTCTTTGATTTATTCCTGTCTATTTATTAAAGTGGCATATTAAAAAATTTAATATATTAAAACCCCTCAAATTTTCATTTAAATGAAATGTATTTATTACTTAAATTAAGATTCGTTTTGATTTAATGAATCGCAATATATAATAATAGAAACATAAAAGAAACAAAACAAACAATCATTACACAGAAAACAAGCAATTAATTACACAAAATGTTTACAAAAAATGACATACTTTTTGATTTCAATAAACCTGGCTAAACTTTAAAAAATTCTGACACGCTTAAACACAACGCATTTTCCTAGAAAATCTTTCCAATAACCAAAATATTCTAATCAAACTTAGTTATCGATCCGGAGAAATGAAATATAAAAGAAAATTCTAAAAAGCATAACCTTTGAATAGGCACTCATCCGCTGGAGACCAAATTGCTATTCTTGTTATCAAATCAGTTTTGAGCTACAAATTTTAAAGATAATCCAGAACATACGATCTTCGCAAAGCCAAACCAGCATCACTTAATTATACTGTAGCCATTCGTGCAATGAAGTTGTTGTTCGCTTTACCACACTCTATCATACTTCTGCAGAAACAAATTGGCAAACTATGCTGCATTATAAATTACCTCTGCTCCCATCTCGAAGGACATAATACATTTCATTAGTGACTGCTATCACCAATCGATTTAAATTCTGGCATTCGTTGCTATCAAGTACTCGATGTGAACCGCCGCAGTTGAGATATTAAAATGAAGCACCGCTGGACTAGTTTGACTTTGAAATTCTGTTTGATGTAGAAT
>BGPR01000316.1:89555-105991 GCA_013235015.1 Araneus ventricosus | reverse complement strand
CTGGACAACGCTTTCTTCTTCCTGCTGAAACCACTCTCAAGAAGTAGAGGCTCAAAGAAAAGAAACTTCGCTTTTACTGCCTGTGCTGCAATTCTCTTAAAAGGGATTTTAAATACAGTGAAACCTCTCTAGAGCGGCCACCCTCCGTTTCCCGGAAAATTGGTCGCCCGAAAGGGGTTCTAAGTTTGGAAGTTCAAAATATGACTCTAAACAAGCCCTAATTTGTTATTTCTGATAAAGCGAATCTTAAGAATCATCTAAAAATATTTCTGAAATTTCTAATTTCTTTAAAAAAAAGATACTATTTGAGTCTTCTTGGATCATTCAGCTTTTCCGAAGGTAAATTTTTCAGTTTTAATTTTTATTGAAAAATAAATCTCTAATCATTTCGTCGTCAGTAGTTGAGGAATGGGCAAAAATATCATCTAACTTTTCTAAAGCTGAAAGTTGCATTTGCTGATGGTCGCAACCTATATCAGTAGTTTTCTTGTTAGAGTCCGGATCTGTGCCTCGAAGGCGCAAATGAACTCTTGAACGCCGAATTTGATAGAGGTCGCAGTTCTCTTGTCTTTTCACATTCAGAAAGGAATGATTAATTTTGATCTGATTTCCTTTGTTGTTTTTGAGTGTATGACTTTTTCTTTCTTTCAATATACGATCCAGGTCAGAGAGACGAACGGAATGCATTTCATTGAAGTTGAATGGGCGACCAACCTGGTCGTTCATAGGAGTTTGGGTGGCCGTTAATAGAGAGAGAGATTATTTTAACATTATGTATATGGGTCCAAATTTGAGGGCCAAACAAAAGTGGCCCTTAAGAGAGTGATCTCTAAAGAGAGGTGGTCGCTTAGAGAATTTTTATCGCAAAACAAAAACGGAAATACATTATCTGCAGAATTTGCATGTTACGACTGGGAAGAATGAAATTTAATATTTATATTGAACACGCTTTTGACAAATATCTCGAAGCGATATATTTTGTCTGTACATCCAGCAAATGTAAAAGTCCAATATATGGAGCAGTAGACTTTCCGGAACTGATGCAGACAAGAGGAAAAAAATAACTGTAAAAATTAAGGGAAGAAAATAAAAGACGAGCAAATTAAAGAAGACAAATAAACAAAAATAATAAAGTTCTTTCCTTCTTTCCAAACAGCACTACACAAGTTCTGAGAGACACATTTTTGTTCAACTGGCTCTTTATCTTTTTATTATCTCCGGTACAAATCAGTTTTCACCTTATTTTTCTTCAACATTTGGCGTGAAACGTCAGAGGAAATGAATGCAAGGCTATGAGTTAAAAAAAACTTGAGTAAAGAGGCTCTTTTATCCAAAAGAGAATCGATTTCTTTGAGGCCAGCAGCTTATTTCTGTTTCGTAAGATGTGCAATGAAGCTCTAGTGTGTAGTGGTGAATAAAATACCTATTCTTTGGCAAAAATAGCTCTCGTGAATTTTTGAAATATTGCCCAGTTATGTGTGGAATCTTAAACAAAGAAAAGACAGGGAACTTTTTTCCGATATTACCACTCAAACCTGACTAAAAGAGTGGTCTTTTAAATGTCAATCGAGGTTTAAATATCTAACTAAGGGAAGTGCTTCAAATTTCAAGGCATTACTGTCGTTTCATTTGAATTGTGCGCTAATGGACCTTGTTTGTAGATCTTAAACAATGATGTTTCCGAAGTTTAAACATACAACTGAGGGAAGTATTTTAAATTTCAAGGCATTCTTGACTTTTCGTTTGAATTGTGCGCTAATAGACCTACGTGCTCACTAAGTACGTGCTCACTAAGAAAGGGTTTTTAAAATCTTAAATAGAGTTATAATAAATTAAAAATTAAGCGTAATTTTAAGGTTTCTCCTCACTAATTTAGGAGTATACTATCACAGAGAAACCACTTGTATCCTACTTTAAAATTCTAGCTTTTCGGTGATACCAATTTTATTTCCTTGCAATTTTTCTTTAATTTTAATAAATTTTCCAAAATTAACCCTAATCTCAATTTATAACAACCCTTTTTTATGTTGTAATAAAATTCAAATCAATTTTACAGTTTCATCAAATCTTTCACATGCAGGCTATTTGCCACTGTTAAAGTTATGATTAAAAAATTACTTTCTTTGGATATTAACCCCAAAGCAAGATTTTCACTTTCGCTTTTATTAGCATAATAATGTTTTTAGGATGGCATTCTTTCTGCAAAGTGCAAATTGCGTGATGTAAAAATGTTTACACACAGACAACAACGACTGATGCAATCAAGACGGACGAGAAAAAAAACAGGTGAACAGGCGAATTGAGCTTAAAGCACTATGTTGCAAAATACGAGGGTCGTTTTTCTGAGCCTCCGATCGAGCCGCTAAACTGGCAGACAAGTGGGTAGGAGGTGGGGATGCTTGGTGGGAGACTGCGCATGTCTCTAACAATAACCTCAAATACTGCCGACGCCAGTTGACCAGTTTGAGCTTATCTGTCGGCACGTAAACATGACTGGTAGAATTGATGCTCCCGCCAAATGCGGAAACAGCAATGTATAGTGTTATTCGCTTTTTTTCAAGCAGAATGTTGGTTTGTGGAAAATGATCAATGCAGCCGCTTCTTGCCGGACTTTACGACGACTGCGAAGAGCCATTCTGACTTCTGGAGTTCTCATTCATGACAACGCCCGCCCTCACAATGCTATTGTAACCCAGCAGCTTCTGGAACAGTTTAATTGGGACGCGTCTGATCACTCGGCATATAGTCTCGAATAGAGATGAGGGATTTTCATCTCTTCTCTGAATTGAAGAACTGGCTAGGAGGTTAAAGCTTCCAGAAAAATGGAGAGATTCAAAGCAACGCGAAGGCCCATCTCACATCACTGATGGCAACGCTCTTCGAAAAGGGGATCGGAAACCTGGTCCACCTATATTTCAAATACCTGAATCTTCGTGGTGATTATGTCGAAAAATAACCATGTTTGAACATAACTTTTGGTAATAAATTTATTCTGTTCTCAACTGTTCTATTTTTTATGGTCCATCGGAGGTTGAAAATAAACCCACTGTCGCACGTTAAATACATATTTTGAACTTTCAAACTTAAAACCTCTTTAGAGCTTCCAGTTTTCCTGGGAACGGAGGGTGGTCGCTCTAGAGAGGTTTCACATTAATTAAAATCCCTTATAAGAGAATTGCAGCACAGGCAGTGAAAGCGAAGTTTCTTTTCTTTGAGCCTCTACTTCTTGAGAGTGGTTTCAGCAGAAAGGAGAAAGCGTTGTCCAGCTGTAGATTAACTTCTAACGCTTCTCGTAGTTCATCACTTCTTTTAATTCTAGCCGAAAGAGTGCAGAAATTATTGGACATTGGTTTCAGTAAACATAAGCCAAAGCCATCTTTCTTGAACGTTAAGATATTTTCATATGTAGCATGTGGTATCAACGTAACTTTTTTGCCATGAAACAGATTTATTTCGAAATTTTTCAGCCATTTTTCTGTGTTTTTTCAGTTATATGATGAACAAGGACGAATACTTGAATATTCAGTTATGGATTTATAATCTACAATTAAAATTAAAATGATTCATATTTTGCCATATTGAACGGAATATACAAAATTATATTTTTGTTCTAAGATCTCTCAAAACTAATAAGCCAATTCAATAAACAGATCTAGAGAAATAGCTAAGTGGATGACTTAGGTGTATCAACCCTGCGACAATCTTGTAGATCTGTATAAAATTCTTGACCGTATCTGCGAATGGGAAAATGTTTTTTCCTAACCAATTATTCGATTTCGCCAGTGTTGTATGAAACTACAAGGGTGATATTTTTAATGATTCTTTTAACTTTTACGTTGCTTTTTCCATTGAATGAAAGAGCAGTATATATTTTTACTGTAATATTTATTTATTTGTAGATGATCAATCATATCCAAGTAAAATGTGACATAAATTTTTGATCATTACGTTTATTTACTTAGTCTCGCCATAATGTTCATTAAAATAATTTATCACATGTATTTGGGTGAAATTATTGTGGACATACATTTTTTTATTACGAGGGGAAATGTGTGGGAATTGGAGATCTAACTGCTGAGACGAACATTTTATTCTCAACGTACATAAAATTCTTTTTTCTGATTTCATTTGTTTTCAAATTACTGTGTATTCCATCACTTGTAATACTCATCATTAGGGATTGCAATCCGGGAAACCGGATCCGGCATCATTAGACGTCAACCGGATCCGGCACCAATTTCACTGATCCGATCACCGGATCCGATAAATTAAAAAAATAAATGAAATCGATTTCTTGAAAAAATACTCGCGTTGTTGCATGAGTAGGTACTTAACTGCGTGGTGAGTACGAGTTGTTCAACGCTGACTCACCCTCTACCACACTCCGCGCCTACCCCACCACGATTTATTTCCTAAAGTATCCGCGTCAAAAACTGATTCAGTTGATATTGTTTGTGAGGAAGAACTACACAAGAAAAAGTCTAAAACAATTAACAGCTATTTTAAAAAGGAAAACTCTATGGAGAAGATGGTCTCAAGAATGGTCAGTAAAGATGGTGTGGCCCTCAGTTTATTTTGTTCATATTCAGAATTGAGATATTTGTTTTCGAAAAGCGGATTTCAACTTCCCAATTCATCAAACACAATAAGATCTATAGTTACAAATTTTGCAAATACCGTTAAAGCTGACTTGATTATTGAGTTCGAATATCTTAAGAAACAAGGGAAAATATTCGCTTTAAGTTTTGACGAATGGACTTCTCAGAAAATTCACCGATATTTGAACCTGAACGTACACCACAAAGAAAAACACTTTAATCTGCGCTTAATTAGAATACATGGCTCGTGTATTGCGGAACATACTAACAGCTTGATAAAAAAAACCACCTGGAAAGCTTCGGTCTTGATTCTGACATAATATTGATACATACTGACGGTGGTCATGGTCAAAGTTGGTAAACTTATGAGTTGCTACCAGCAACTGTGCTTCGCACATGATTTGCAATTAGAAGTGGTCGACATATTATATATAAAAAGAATATAGAAAGAGAAGAGGAACACCAATAAACTTCTTCCTCGAAATAACTTCTAATGACTCAGATACAGACGACAACGACACGAATGATACTCTTGAAGAACAAGGAGTGACAGTAACAACAACAGATCCTCATCATCTTCATTTTTCAAGGGCAGAAGTAATTCCTAGATACAATGATCTCCTTCAAAAAGTGCGGAAAGTGGTGAAGTTATTCAGAAGATCGCCTACTAAATACGATATGTACCTGCAAAAATATGTGAAAGAAGATACAGGCAAAGAATTAAGCTTTATTTTAGAGTGCCGCACACGCTGGAACAGTCTTCTGGCTATGATAGAAAGATTGCATAAGCTTAAAGAAGTGTGTATAGATAAATCTTTGATTGATATAGGATCTGGCACAACATTTACCGATCTAGAATGGTTGAAAATAAAAGACCTGATTGAGAGTTTGCAGCCATTTAAATTATCTGTTGAGGCACTATGCAGAAGAGATTCGACCCTGTTAACTGCTGAAACAACACTAAAGTTTATTTTAGAGAAGTTGGTTACTCAAGTCACAATGTTAAGTGCTGAATTATCTGAGACACTGAGTGTGAGGATAAAAGAACGCTGCACTGTAGTAAAGGGAATATTAATATACTTACAGAATCCAAAAAAATATGATAATGATACAAGACGAGCTGATGATACATTTACTATGCCGAAAAAAAGTTATACGACTAGAAAAGAAAATTATCTTAGAAAGAGTTATTCAAGATGATGGCTTTAACGAAACACAGATATATAGTAGAAAATAACTTAAATTCATCGTCATTGAAAAATGAGTCGACATTACAAAAATAATTACAAATGCAAATCCAGCAAGATATGAAAACCTATAGCAAAAATACCAAAAAAGAGAAAGATTTTGAGAAAATATTAAAAAAAGGAAATGACTGCATATGAAAGTGAAGGAGTTTTAGGAAAATACTTGTCTTCTATTCATGAGTATTTGCTGATAATAAAACGAAGTGTAGAAGCAGAAAGGGCCTTCTCGGCCTCTGGTTATATTTGTATCTCTGTAAGAAGTCGATTGTCAGATGACACAATTAACACTATTGTTTCCTACGATCCTTTTTTCAAAACCAAAAGTGATTTTTTTATAATTGTTTTATTTAAAATAATAATTTAAAGTGAGTATATTAAAAAATAAGAAGTTTTCAACTCGTTATTGTGATAATAGTGCCATTGATTAAACAGATTCATGATGACAGTCATAATTATAAGAATGAGACTGCTTGGCTTGCCTAAATTACCTAATTATTGTGATCTCAGTTGATAAGATTGATTTAGTTAGATTTAATATAAGTTAGTTACATAATGTAATGTTAGTTACATTACAAGATATCATTGATGTCATTTGTGAAATCTAGTAAATGAGACTGAACTTAACTGCCCGTCATTATCTAATTGTTATTAAACTAATATAGCAATTACAATTTAACTAGTTACACTATACTAACTTTTTATTGTTGATTCATACGTAAATATTGATTAATTATAACAGTGTAAATAAAGTTGATTTCCTAAGAAATAAACCTTTTTTTAATAAACTTTGTAATACACTCACTTGATCATCTTTTATACAGTTGATTTTGGAATGAAAAGGCAAAATAGTTTTGATGTGACCAATCCAGCCGGATCCGACCGGATTGAAATTGGTGCAGTATTGCAATCCCTACTCATCATTCTGCTATCAATGTGTCAATTGCCAGGTTATTCCACCGCTCACTGCACACACACAAATATCCTGTCCGTCAAACAGAATTTCATAATCAAATTTATTTTGAGATGCTTCGCTTTAACCCATTACTGCCCAAGTCGCATCTTTCCAATAATGTTTTGTATACTAATATCAAGTAATATTTTTGATGAAATCAACTGGAAAATTTCCAAAAAAATCCTGACTGGAAAGTTTATGATTTGGTGCCTTCCTAAACTTAGCTTCCTTATTTAGGAAAAAGTCCTATTAACGCAAGGAAATTATCAACATCTAAAATTACCTGAAATTCCAAAAAAAACCGCATTCTTAAAATAACAATATATTTACTGATATATTTGTTTAATGCAAGTAAATTAATTGATACGTAACTAAACAAACTTATCCTTTTATTCTTCAAATGCAAGGAACTACTTTCAAGTCTGACTTGCAAATAAAAAGGCTACATTATCAACGGGACACTTGATATGTGCTACAGTCGATTGCACAAGCGGTCCGAGGTCACTTTACCAACAGGGCAAGGCAAATATATGGCAACCCCCAGCTAACATCTTTTTCCAAATTATATAATGTCTAAATTGAAATGTCAAACGAAGTTTTACTTAAAAATACTTGCAAATATGGCTTAGTAATATTATGGTGAAATTTTTTAAACTCCAGCTATATTTAAGATTGTATAGTGGCCTCGTTGAAACTAAAATAATATATTCAACACATTTTAAAAATATATGACTTTATTTCTGAAGTTTATTAAAATACTTTTTTCTTCACACCCCCGCTTAACGGGCACTTTATAGCCTCCGATCGATTGAGTATAAAAGAAACGAATACATCAAAATTACTTTTTACTAAAATTTATGTTGAAAAAATAATTCCTATGAGTTTATGATGCATTTTTAGAAACGTCCCTAAAAAAGGGACTTTAGATATGAAGAGGTTAAATATCTCAACTGCTGCAGGCCAAAACAGGCATTTGATCTCGGCGAATGTTATGAATAAAATCGATTGGGGTTAGCAGTCACTAATGAAAGGTATTGTGTCTCTCGTGCGAGATAGGAGGCAATTTATAACGAAGGACAGAGAGTTAATTTGTTCCTACAGAAGGATGATAGAATTTAGCAACGCTCAGAGAAACTTTCTTCCCCGAGCGGGTAGAATGTAATTAAGAGTTGCGAGGTTGTCATTGTGGAGATTCTGGACTGTCTCCGAAATTTAGTTAAAAATTTTACTCTCGCGGCCTTGAGCTTAACGTGAATTGAATTATCTTATATTTAAATCTATAATCTAAAATTGTCACTCATAGACGTCACAATTGTGTGCAAATATTTAAGTGGAATCCTTAAACATCTTAAATGTAATAAGTACTCTAAGTTTAATCAACGCGATGCATTTTCAGCTCTAACAAATTGCATTTTATTAAACTACTCATTACATTGTGACCAAATGTCTCTGTGCGAGAATTTGATGTCATATTGACTTGTCTCCGCATTGGTCATAGCCGTTTCACCCATAAGCTCCTTATGTTTGTTGATCAAAACTTTTTTTATATGAGCAGAAAAATATTTTTAGATTTAACACATTGTAGAACAAGAATAAAAGAATCCATCCAAGTAGACTTCATCAAGGGTTACCTACCTAGGCATGGATTCAAAAAAATGGGAACTTTTTCTATAAGAAGCTCGACTTTCGCCAAAGGAAGCCCCTTGTAACCCGAAAGATCCCAGAAACACAAAGAAATAACTGATTTGCAAAAGAAAAAAATTATACATCCAAACAAGAACGCCAATAAGATAATTTAAAAAAAAGATTTAAAAATTATTAGCCACCAGGGAAAAAATGCCGTCATAAAAATCAAACATTAATCTAAGAAAAATGTTTTAAACTTACCCCATGCGCGCTACTGAAGCATTGTATTACATTTCTTTGGCCGTTTAATTTCATATTTTATTTGATTTTCTACTTCGTTTGGTGAACGATGGCCCACTTGCATACCATGTCACATCGATTTTACGGTCATTCATATTTTAGCTTAATGTCTAGCTTTTACTCACCATTCAGTGCTGTTTTTTGGAAAGCCATCTTTAAACATTCAAGATTTGGTGAGAGAAAATCCCAATCGAGATCTTTTTAGCTTTCTGAAAGTCATAGGTTTTTATCATATTTATATTATAAGGTTTTTACAGTAGTTTTCACTTTGTCTACTTTAAGCAGACATTGTTTGTTCTATGACCTTTAGACTTTTACCATTTCTTTTCTACCTCTAACCATATGCTTGGCGCAGCATGGCCAAATCTAGCCTTTGCGCTATAAAACCCAAACTTACAACAACACATTCTGAGAATGGAAGGTGTCATCTAGAGAAAACAGAAGAGTGAAAGGGTTAATGAATAACTAAATAACAATAATTACAGTATTTTTTTTAGTTATATTAACGTCCCGTTTTGAAGCAACACGAGGGCTATTTTGGGAAGGACCTCGTAATTTTGAACCCGAATGACGAGGATGACTCCTGAGCTGGCACTCCCCTCTCCAAACTTCCACACCACACCAAAGGGAGGACGTTTGGCCACAAAGTATGATTTAAAGTGCAACAGGTCCCATACACGGCGGATCTTCAATGGAATAGGGTTTCGCACATAGAACCCTCCGGACTCGTAGTCCCGATCTTACCACTATGCCACCCGGCCGCCAGAATTCCAGTTTAATTTTTTTATGGAGAGGTGTTTGTTGAATGTTCTCTTCTAGGGTTTTTGGAATTTCCGTTTTTAATTTAGTTTCACTATTTAATAACTATTTTTGACTAGAATACATTTGCTGCTTGGCATATCTGTTAGAAAAAATTTTCACGCCTTAGTTGTTACTTATTTCATAAACATGAAAGCTTTTTTTTAAAAAATTATATAATAATGTTTGACGTTCTGTTAAACGCGGCGGTTGTTATTATATATTATTATCTATTAAGTTAAAAAGAAACGTAATTCTTGTAATAAATATTCTGAATCCAGCAATGGCATTGAGATTCTTATATAAGTATCCCATTACGTTTCATGACATTTTTAATTAAAAACAAAAATGAACGAACGCTTTTCAGAAAATTTCCAGGCAATTTTAATGATTAACAGTTAATAAGAATTCAAGAGCTGAATTGACTTGAATCTTACATGTAATTAAGAGAATTTTAACTCTTTGATCCCGAGGCGACTTTTTTTCTTCTATCCCATTTAAAACCGGATCTTTTTGGGAGGATACGACATGAATTGGACTCTCCAAACTTGGTTGGTCATTTACCTCACCACCCCATCCCTTTCTATAACCTTCCCTTAAGGCGCACGGAAATGCGCTCTGGTTGGCAAGGATAATTGGACCCCCTATCGCGCTTATCTCCTAAGCATTATCAGAACTTCACCTCCCCTCAATTACGGGGAAATTTTTAGACCGCCTCGCCCGGTGTTAGAGGGTTAAGGTAAGAGACCTCGCGCCTGCATTAGGATTATGACAAATGAAAATTCTTGTCAAAAAATAGGCATAGCGGTATTATTTAAAAAATAATTTTAAAAATAATTCTAATTTTCTGTACACATCCTTTATTCTGTACAGGCCTCTGTTGCCTGTAAGGAAAACAAAACCTATTTCACATCTGAGCTTCAACAAACACACAAAGAAACGGCGAGCTGATTTTTTTTCTCTGAGAAGTTTTAGCGTTTGAAAGTGTCACCTGTTCCCTCTTTTGTACCACGTGATTTGACTAAAAACTCGAAATTCGAAAATATCGAATCTAACAAATAATTTTTCGTACGATTTCAGTGTTTTCTGATAAAAATATTCAAATAGAGTCAAACTTCGATGAACCGTTACGGATAACCGAATAGACGGATAATGGAAATCTCCTAATACATATGTATAATAACAAGATTTTACTGCTGGCTTGGACGAAGATGAGAATAAAATCCTGTAAAAAATAAATAATGCATGCATATTGTATTTAATTTTACAAAACTATCAATATAATCGTCAAAATCAGAGTGATTATGTACAGAAATGTATTGTAATACTCTAGGCCAATTTTTAAGACAATGACGGATAACAGAGACTGACGGCTAAACGAGTGACTTTTAACCGAAGTTTTATCGTACATAGAATTTTCTTCAAACGATTTTCTTTCATCAAATATATTTTTGAATTTAAAAAAAAACTTGGTTGGTACAATTTGTATATTTGGCCTTTTGCTACATTTCTTAAAGATTAATGTTACTGAAGAAGTCATTTGACTTTTTATTGGATAATTATTTATCTTTCTAACGTTAATGGTGTATTAATTTATTGATTTTCTATTATTATTGGGATTTTATCGTTTGTCAAAAATCGATAATTTCCTGAAATTTATGTTACTGCCAACGGGTGTTTAAATTTCAATTACTTTTTGCAATAAAATAAATTTAATTTATCGATAGTTTTCTCTTCTAGTTATAATCTTGCAGCTAATATTCTTAGAAATTTCACTTGGCTAATCTTTTGAAATTTATATATTGTTTTGTAGTATAATGGTTTTTGCCTTTTTTAACTTTATTTATCATTTCCATAACATATCACACTACAAACCAAAGCCCCCATTAAATTTCAGAAAATATCTTTTAACGTGATCTCTTGATTTTAATAAAATTTTAAAACTTTCTCTTACATAGTCAGAATGGATGGGGTATTGAAAAGAAATTCTCCAGCTTTTGTTTAAAATTCCGCACATAATACGAATAGAATATATTTTAAAAATTCATGAGCAGTATTCCCTCCAAGAAATAGGGATTTTTATTTTCTTTCTTACCAGCCTGTAGAGCTGTATTGCATATCATAGCGAAAAGAAATATAGGTTGCTGGAGTAAAAGAAATCGATTCTCCTTCGAATAAAACAGCCTCTTCTCTCAAGTTCTTGCAACTCCTCCCCTCAACATCCTATCTTCACGTCCTTTGACGTTTAAGACCAAATGGGGAAGAAAAGATAAAGACAAAGCAGATTTGTACCGGAGTTTGATAAAAAGGCAAGTTCAACCAAAATATTACCCCTTCAGTATCTCGTAGAACTTGTGTGCTGTTTGCCACTGCTTTTAAAAAAAGAAGAACGTTCTTTTTCTTTTCATTTATTCGTGATCTTTATCTTGCTCTTTTTCTATTTCCCCCTTGCATTTTTGTTTTTTTATTTTTCTCCCGTCAAATACGTTAAATCTGGAAGGTCTACTGCTCCAGATATTGGATTCTTAAAACTGGCGCATGTAAAGTAAAGGCTCGTAGCTTCGACACAATTGTCAAAAGCGTGTTCAATATTAAATTTTCTGTCCTGCTCTTCTGCAGACAAGGCATATGCGTTTTGTTATATTTAAAATCTATTTTTGTGGAAGAGTGGTACAGACCCTGAAAGGAAAGTTTCGCTTACATTGAAACTCCTATTCTTCTCCACTAGCTTCAGAAATGAGAAGAAAGGATTGTTGGATTGTTGCATAGTAGATTTTTTCTTATAAGGTTTAACATTTTATGAATCTTTGGAATGAAAGTGGAATAAATTTCTGAACTGCAAGCATCGAAGTTTTCTGCGAATGCGTTTACATTGAATGATCTCGGATAATTTAAGAAACCTTATAAACTTTTTGGATGCAACAAATATTTTGGAAAGGAAATTTTCACCGGAGATTGAAAAAAAGAGCAAGTTCAACGAAAATATTGTCTCTTTAGCGCCTCGCAGAAATTGTATGCTGCTTGCCACTGCTCTTAGAAAAAGAAGAGTAAGCATTTTTTCCCTTTGTTCGTGTTCTTTAACTTACTCGTTTTTCCCTTTCTATTTTTGTATTTTTCTTTTCTTTATATCAAATGCGTTAAATCTCGACAGCATACTCCCCCATACAGTGGATTTTTGAAATCGCCAGATGTCAAAAATAAATAAATAAAGACACCACATCGCTTTGATGCACTTACCAAAAACATGTTATAAGCATATACTTGTATTATTTATAACATTATATTTAATTATATTATCGCTTATTTAGATACGTAATTGAATCACTATCATTTGATTTTATTCGTATTAGGTTTAACAGTTGGTTCCGTTCAGCTTAGGCGAAGGCAATTGTTTCGTTACAAAATCTCACAGAACAAACCAAACGAAAAGAGGTAAACGAAATTTAAAAAATTTGAAACCACGAGTCTATCAGATACGACGAAAACGCTAACATCTGACTACAAAAAATTCAATTTCAAAAATATCGTCTAATATCAAAACGCTGTATATTCAATCTACTGTACAGCGCATCATTTATAAACTAGGTTGCAAATACCAGTTTATTAAGTCTTTCACTGCATATACGAACCAATATTCTGCCCGTCAGACACAATTTCAAAGTCAAATTAATGCCGGTAGATCTTCATTTCAAAACATACGCCGCTGCGAGCCACATCAGACTCATGATCGGGGCGAGTGTCGAAAATTAAATCGATTGGTGGTAGCAGTCGGTATTCAAAGATAATCGTGTCGTTCGGGAGGTGAGATCAGAGGTAATTTATAATGAGGGACAGCGAGCCAATTTGCTGGAGCAACAGGATAACAGATGGTTGGTAATTTGTCAAGCAACTTCCTTGCATGACGGGCTACGTTGTAATTTATCGAGTTAATATCGCTTGTTGAGAATCGTGGTGACGAAAGTCTTAAATTCATAATCTAGATCAGAGGTTCCCAACCTGTGATGAAGCTGTGGTGGCCTAGTGGTAAAATCTCAACTTCGTGGCCCGAGGGTTCAAGTGACAATGGTAATGATATTAAACACAAATTATGAAGGTTATTCGGAAATTAAGTTCAGGAATATAATAATTCCTGCTCCCGACAGATGGCGCTAATCTGTCTATGTTGACGTCATGTGAGTTGTCTCCATTCTGAAATTTATTGGTGTTGCCAGATGCAAAACATTTCTTAAAAATGAGCGGAAGTGAATTCGTTGGAACTTTCAGCGGAAGTAAAGGTTACGCCGAAATTATATTTTTGTTAACGTTTGTTGACTTGGCGGCCTAGTTTATTAATAAATAATACAATATCTTAGAAAGATAAATAAATGTCCGGAAAGCAAAATTACAACTTCGCAAAATGCAAAGATTCTGGAGGAAAAACGCAGAAGAAACAAAGTATGAATTTAAATTCTGTATAAAATGCTAGTTGAGGAATGTATTTAGAGTTTTGATACTTCTGAATATTCGATTCTTTCTATCGGAAATCCATCCAGATGATACTATAAACGATTAGTTTAAAAAGTTCAACACATAGGAACTGTATAAATTCGAAATATTTCCAAGTAATTAAGGAGAGTTGATCTTCTAATTTTTACGTCAACCACTTGGTGCAGAATAGGTTTACGAAAGTGAAGCTTTCAAAATGCAAAACGTTTGAAAAGACTTGATGTTTTTTAGTTCGGATGCGTATTCAATTTTTTTTTTCTCCACTGCCAATAATTCTGAAAATCATCTCGATATAAGTCTTTTATTAGAACGAGATTTCATTTGAACCTTTTTTTATATATATTCAGTATGTGTGAAATATTATGTTATAATAAGAATATAACATAATATGTTATAATATTATGTTATAAAGCAAATGAATGCGATTTTGGCGCTTTTAATTCGTTTCATGGCAACTTTAGAGATCTTTAACTGTCTTATCTGCTGGATTTCTGAGCCGTCGAATTCATTCATTATAATTACTACAAAATAAAATTCTCTAATAGTTCTTAGGTATACATTAGCACCTTCTGGTCCATTTATTAAAGTATTATAAGTCGAGTGTTTACTTTCTGAACACTCGTCTTGGAACACTTTATTAAATGGACTAGCCGCCTCTACCCTTTTTTCTTCTACTTTCTCTAATTAACCTTGCAAAATCTGTGATTCGAATTAAATAAATAAGAGTGTTTACAAAGTAAACATACTTGTTTGTTTAATTCGAATCACTGAATTCTAAACAAGCATGATTCAATTTGACTTAATAAATCACAGATTGATAGTTAATTGCTACGGATAAAAACGCGCCATTCATTTCCAATTTAAATTAATGCTCCATCTTTTAAAAGTTTTTTATGTATTGAGAAATAAAGTATGTCTCTAGTAAAAAAATTTTAAGAAACAATCTTATTGTGAAAGTAGTTACTACATAGAGACATTGATAAACAAAATTTCAAAAATATCTAGCAGAAAATAAAAAGAAAACCTATCCGCTCCAGCCAAACTGCAGTTTTTTATCAAATTATATCATAAAATGCCAAATTTCAAAGACAATCAACATTTACGTTCTTCATAACGCAACCCCACATAGGACATGTTGCTCAAGTCGTACCCATTCCATTCTGTCGAATCAGCAGCAGCTGAGCAGTGAGATGATTACTAGCATCGGCAGTGGTAATTCCATTATTTAGAACGGAATTCGATGCTTACAACCTAACCTCGAAGAAAAATAAGTTTTCAGTAGTTTTCTTATAGTTTTCACCATATTTAGTAAGATGTAGACCAATAATATTAATATCCAAGTTATTATTTGGTAGAATATCATTCTGTGCTATTTGAATGGTGCTTTTACGCAGTAATGACGTTCTGGTTTTTATGATGCTTACTTAAAATTTTACACTCGCCGTTGCTTAAGTCGTACCAGAAACGAGGGCTTAAATCGTACCAGTTATGCCTTAGGATCAATCTGAGCGTCAAAAATACATATCATGTATAAAGAGAATATTGTTCTTTTAATATGAATGATTAAATGTCCTTTTCGAATTTTTTAGGCACAGCTCATAAACGTGGCAAAATGAACCGATAATAGAGACGAGAAGATATGGACGAGGCGTTATGAAAATTACCCAGTGGTGATATGGGCTTCATAGAAAGTATAATATTCCTAAACCGAAACGGCGACGTCACCTTCTAGAACTGAATAAACGTATGAATTTGGAAAACCGAAAGGGTTGACCGGATTAACTCAAGACAAGTGATTCCTCGGAATAATAGTAATACAAATTTTGATTCATTTGCTTCCAAGTTACTACTTAGGACATAGGTGGTACGACTCGAACAGGTTTTCTTAGTCGTAGGGATGTTATCACTTTAAGATCTGTTTATTTCCTTCGACATATTACGTGTATTTTGAACTTTCTTGGTTTAAATAGCTGCAATATCCATAGAGCTGTGAATAATGCAAAAATTTAATCCTTTATTTAGTAAAACCACAATTTGTAGATTTTTCCTTAGACAAAATAAACAACCTAACCTAAGGTTGAAAGAAATCCTCTTCCGTAAATCATAATGGTGAAATTCCCAAAATTCATTTTCGTGTGAGCCACCAAACGGCACCTAAATGAATCCTCTTTCACATGCAAGAGGGAAAGTATATTTCAATTCCTTGTCTCTAGAGGGCGACATACAAGATGCTGAAAAAAATTACCTTTAAAACCTATTTTCTCTAGAACAGCGGTTCCGAATCATTTTTTTATTTGCGTATCCCTTGATAGTTTTTTCTATTTTTTGGTGTCAACAACTTCTATATTGCGTTTGGCCGGAGGTTTTTCTAAAGGAATACAGTGAATAAGAAGATTCTTAGCATAGATGGAATAGCAATACGTAACTTCC
>BGPR01000316.1:67608-89380 GCA_013235015.1 Araneus ventricosus | reverse complement strand
AGGTCGAATCAGCAACGCTGACAGCAGTGAGATGATTACTAGCATCGGCGATGGTAATTCCATTATTTAGAACGGAGATTCGATGCGTTACAACCAACCTCGAAGAAAAATAAGTTTTCAGTAGTTTTCTTATAGTTTTCATGCATATTTAGTAAGAGTAGACCAATAATATTATTAATACCAAGTTATTATTTGTAGAATATCATTCTTGCATTTGAATGCTTGCTTTTACGCAGTAATGACGTTCTGGTTTTTATGATGCTTACTTAAATTTTACACTGCCGCTTGCTTAAGTCGTACCAGAAACGAGGCTTAAATCGTACCAGTTATGCCTTAAGGATATCTTGAGCGTCTAAAGATACATATCATGTATAAAGAGAATATTGTTCTTTTTAATATGTAATTAAAATGTCCTTTTCGAATTTTTTAGGCACAGCTCATAAACGTGGCAAATGAACCGATAATAGAGACGAGAAGAATGGACGAGGCGTTATGAAAATTTACCAGTGGTGATATGGCTTCAATGAAAGTATAATATTCCTAAACCGAAACGGCGACGTCACCTTCTAGAACTGAATAAACTATGAATTTGGAAAAAAGGGTTGACTGAGGATTAACCAAGACGAATAGTTCACTGATAATAGTAATACAAATGTTTTTGATTCATTTGCTTCCAGTTACTACTTAGGAATAGGTGGTACGACTTACGAACAGGTTTTCTTAGTCGTAGGGATGTTATCACTTTAAGATCTGTTTATTTCCTTCGACATATTACTGTGTATTTTGAACTTTCTTGGTTTAAATAGCTGCAATATCCATAGAGCTGTGAATAATGAAAATTTAATCCTTTATTTAGTAAAACCTGCAATTTGTAGATTTTTTTCCTGAGTATTCAAAATAAACAACCTTAACTCTAAGGTTGAAAGAAGAATCCTCTTCCGTAAATCATAATGGTGAAATTCCCAAAATTCATTTCGTGTTAAGGCCACCAAACGGCACCTAAATGAATCCTCTTTCACATGCAAAAGAGGGAAAGTATATTTACCTTGTCTCTAGAGGGCGACATACAAGATGCTGAAAAAAATTACCTTTAAAACCTATTTTCTAGAACAGCGGTTCCGAATCATTTTTTATTTGCGTATCCCTTGATAGTTTTTTCTATTTTTGAGTGTCAACAACTTCTATATTGCGTTTGGCCGGAGGTTTTTCTAAAGTGAATACAGTGAATAAGAAAGATCAGCATATGATGGAATATAGGCAAATTGAACTTGTTTATTCCACAAACTGAGAGTTTCTCAATAATATATTTATCGTTAGAATTGTTGTAAAAGTGCATGAGTACACCATTTCTGAAACAATTAAAAATATAGCGAAAACCAAACTAAAAGAAGGATAACCTCATTAAAATGTATAATACATAAATTAAGTTCGATTATCCAAAGACGTCATAGAGGTCGGTCAATAATGTATAATAATACTAAAGGCTTAGAGTCAAATTCTAATGAACTTAATAAAACTTGTAACAGATTTTCAACTTAATATTTTATTCCATTTTTAATAGTAATAGTTCAACGTCAAAACAAATGAAAGCAATTTTGAAATAACGACGCATTAACTTATATGAAAGTAACAATTATTCAATTATTAGAATATCAATACACTTCTTAATTTTTTCTTATTTTGTGAATAGGATTTCGGCTCATTTCGACAATTTTCACTGTTATTTTCAAACGAATTTAATAAAACGAAATTCTCGAGAACTTTTATGTTTTGTGTTTTCCGCCTTCACTAAGATCATTTTCGTACTCCTAGGTATGCGTACTCAGGTTGGGTTTAGTTTAGTTATATTAACGTCCCATTTTGAAGCAACGAGGGTATTTTAGGACGCGGTTAGATAATGAGACAGCAACCTGAGATGCACTCTCCAAACTTCAGCACCAAACATCAGGAAAAATTGTTTATATATAAATGTTATTGAATGAAATTAACAGTTAGTGAACTGGCTTTCAAACCATCATTTCATTTTAGTTTACATAGTTATATAAACGTCCCGTTTTGAAGCAACACGAGGGCTATTTTGGGACGGACTTCGTATTTGAACCAGGTCAATGAGCGAGGATGACAGCCCTCTCCAAATGTCAAACACCACACCGTGGAGGATATTTGACCACTGACATGATTTAACTGCAATAGGCCTCATACACGGCGGATCTTCAGTGAATCGTCAAGCTGGAACCCTCCGTTTCGAAGCTGAGGACCTTACTTTTTTGAAATATTTTTATCGTCCCAACTATAGGCTGACAGTGCAGGACAAAAGTTAAAAGCAAGCAGAATTTTTCCATCAATAAAGTGGCTAAATATAAAGGTTCAACACTTCCTTAATATTAGGTAGGGATATTGGAAAAACATCTCTCGGTCTTTTGTTTTTTGACTCTTCTACACGTAACAGAACGATATTTTAAAAATTCATGAGAACTATTTCCTCCAAAAAAAGGCATCTTTATAGCATTTTTTAACTATCCTCTAGAGGCTCATAGTATATCGTCCCTACAAGAAGAAAGCTGCTGGCCTCAGAGAAATCTATTATCCTTTGTATAAAAGAACCTCTTCACTCAAGATTTTACACCTGAAAGCGACAATATCCTTCGTTCACCTCCTCTGAAGTTTAAAGCCAGATGGTGAGGGAAAATTGAAGTCAAAGAAGACTTGTACTGGAAATAAAAAAAATAAGAGCCAGTTGAACGAACATGTTATCCCACTCATGTTCTTAACCATCTTCTTCTTGTCTTTTATTTCTTCCCCTTATTTTTGAAGTTTCGTTTTCCTCCTGTCAAGTGCGTTAAATTTGGAAAGTCTACTGCTCCAGATATTGGATTTTCCCATTTCCCAGATGAACAGAAAGAAGCACGTCGCTACGACACACTTGTCTAAAATGTGTTCACAATACGAAATTTTCTATACTGCCCTTCGAGGCATGCTATTCTCCACATAATGTCTCCCATTTCCGCTGTATTTAAAATGTATTTTTAAGGATCCGCTGTCTTTAAAATGTCTTTTTAAGGCATGTCTGGTATCCTAGTGGAAACGATGCTTCTTATGTTCGAATTTCTATTCCTCTAGAGTAACTTTAACGTTAAAAAGAAAGCATTTCTGCATAGTAGATTTCGTTTTACCAGTTTCAACCACTTTAACCTAGCCAGAGAGGAATCTACCTTCTCCTTTCTTTGAATTTTTTGAAGCTTCTAGTTATTTTCAAAACTTTTCTATTCCTTCCTCTATGCAAGATACACTATTCAGAAGTCTCACTTTCAATACTATGCTTTCAGTACCATGTACATCAAACAGAGTATTAAAGTCAAACTGATGCCAGCCATGCTTTAATATCCTCACCAGTGCGGGCTGAATCGGGCATTCGATTGCGACGAATGCTATAAATGAAATAGATTGGGTAAAGCAGCCACTAATGAAGGTATTGTGTGGCTCGCGAGATGAGATTTAAAGTGATTTGCAATGAGGGATGGAGAGTTAATTTGCTTCTGAAGAAGGATGATAGAGTGTGGTAATGCGTAGATTTACGACTCTCTCTCTTGCGAAAATCGGAACTTCCACGTTATCTTTGAAATTTAGAATTAACGAATGGTTTTCAAACCAGAACTGCAATTAAGTCGGTGGTGGATAAGTATTGATTCAAACTTTTCCTTCTAGAGTGAATTTTGAAGTTTTTAGTTTAATTCATTTATTTTGTTTAATGTCTCTTATTTGATTAGAACGCATCAGCTTGGTACGTTATACTTCGAATATTTACTGTATTTTGGCATGTTTCAAACTTTTCGAAATTTGTCATCAGTGTGTTTGTACGAATGGATGGCAGTCTCTTTATTAAATTCAAATAAATCTTTTGATATAGTTGAATTTTAAGTAATAAATATTCTAAATATTCTATGTAATAATTCATTATAATAATATTCTCCTTGTTTCACTTAAATAAAAAAAACAATTAAAAACTAACTAGCCGTTGTATACGCGGCTCCGCACTCATTTATCTGTTCTATACATACATGGACCCACTGAATATGTAAAATGCAATCTCTGATATGGAAATAAAATTGATTTTGAAATCAGTCGCAAATCTTTAAAATAGCCGTTTAAAATGAGATGTAAGCAAACATAAATTCAGAGCATACGCAAAGCACAGCTCCTGCTATTTCGCACATGCGCAGATGAAACGCAAAGCACAGATCCTGCTGTTATACGCATGCGTGGATCGAGGATGGTATTTTACGCATGCGCGGATCGAGGTTGGATTGGATTAAATTATTTAACTCCCCTTTTCATTTTAAAAAGCGTCAATAAATGCCCTACAGAATGGCACAAATTTCTCCAATAAACATTTTGTATTTCTCGACTTATAAATGTTCACACATACAGACGCTTTAAGGGGAGATACATGCATGGATACATACATTAAATAGACATGAATTCCGAGCATACGCAAAGCACAGATACTGCTACTTTGCTCATGCGCGGATCGTGGTAGGAAAATAATTATTAAAATTCGAATTATTAAACTTCCTTTTTGATTTTGATATGCGTTTAATGTACTAAAACCTTCCTCGATAAATACCCTACAAAATGGTACAAATATCTCCAAAATCAGTTTTGTATTTCTTCAGTTTTAAGCGTTCATTTATACTATGTATAGATGTATTCCTTAAAAATGTTAGAACATTTAATTTTATTGATTTTTCTTATGTATTTGAAGGGCTTTATAAGTTAGAATCACTTAATTACAAATTTGAAATGTTGAATGACAATTTAACTATGCGCATATTGCATTCTTTGAGAGAAAAAATTAATTCTTTTCATAAAGGTAGATTCAAAATCAAGTAGAGGACCCAAGAAAAGGTAGAATGAACAGTTGGTGATATCTTAAGAAATACTTCTAGTTTCATTCCTTCACACCTATTCCGTTTCCAAGTAGTTGAATCAATAACAGGAAAAGCATAACTATCTTGATACTTTGGAACCTAAGACACATTCGATTCTTAAAATCTTTCAGATGTTTTATTTTGGTGTCATTGACATGGATTCTTGGCAAAAAAAATCAAATGCATAAATTTAAAGAAAAAAGGCAAACAGCTTTTCAAATATATTTTTGAACTTAAAAACTGCTTTTTGAGTTTAATTTAAATTAACCATATGTTTTTCTCTTTCGTCTACTTTTCTTAAGGAAAATATTGAAAGTGTCGATTTTCCTATTTTTCAGACATTTATCTATTACTTTTAGATCTGTGATATTTATTTATAGTATTTTCATTATTACAGTACTTCTACTACCTCGACTATAGACTGGCAATTTAGTTTAATTTACATCCTCGGCGGCTATAATAATAACGCCCCCTTCGAAAAATTACTAGGCTGTTTTAGAAGGGACCTCGCTATTTTTAACCGCGGCCAGACGTCCTTTGAATCAGTTAGTTTAGTTAGATTGACATCCAGTTTTGAAGCAACACTAGGGCTATATTGGGACGGACCTCGTAATTTTGAACCTCGGTCAGATGAGGACATCTGAGCTGGCATCCTTTCCATACTTCCATACCACACCAGCAGTAGGACATTTAGCCTTCTACGTATGATTTAACGTCCAACAGGTCCAATACAAAAGGAATCTTCAGTGAAATCGGCTTTCGAACTCAGAGGCATTACCACAAGGCCATCGAGGAACTGCCATCTGAATCAGAATGCTCTTCTCCAAACTTCCAAGACTGACCAGCGGCAGGGCGTTTCACCCTCAACACCAGATTAGACCTGCCCAATAGGGTGGATCGAAAATTCAAAGTGTGGATAAAATAATCGGAATAGGGCTCAAAAGTTGTCTTTTAAGTGTACTAGCATACATGCAGAACTTTTTCAACCTCGTTTAATATCTTCCGGTTCCCCAAGACACTTAAACATTTGCAAAAAAAATCCGATTTTTATGCCGATTTCGAATTAAAAATTAAAAATAAATAAATATGTTAAAGAAACTATTTTACAGGGAGAAATGTAAAAGAGAGGGCGAAGGAATAATAAAAATTCCAACAAAAATCAGAAAATTATCGTAATGAAAAAATATCGTGTTTGTTTGATGTCACACTTTATAAGTGTCCAAATTTCGATACATGTAAATTCGACTTTCTGAGCAATTGCTTATAAAAGATAAAAGATTAGAAAGGAAAATAGTTATTGGAGGAGTGGACGTAATTGCGACTAAAGGAAAAAGAGAAAAGGGAAAAAGAAAACAGATGGAAGACAAAAGAATAAAACGTAAAATAGTTAAAACTGATGCTGATGCTGCTCATGCTCAATCAATGGAGCTACTTGATCTCAACACTATGTCTTCCTCCACGTATACAGATACGGATGTAATTATCATGGAATATCAATCAGAAAATCGTTTAGATTTCCCTACCTTAGCAAGGGAATGTGATCGATACGGAAGACAGTTTCAGACAGAGAAGCTGCTTCATTTACCAGCGCTGTTTAACAAGACATTGGAATTGTACACGAAGGAGAGACTTCGCATGCGGTAGATCGCAATAAAATTCGTAGAAAGCGTACAAAGCTTTAAAATGCAGCTGCAGAGTCTACTAAGTTAAAAGTGTCTTGGTCTCTTTTAACGGAATTATATTTCGATGGGAGAAAAAACAACACAAAAGTGCTAATTAAGAAAGACACAAAGTACTACCCAAAGACAACGAAAGGGGAGCATTATCTCCTGTAAACGAACCTAACTCTGCGTATATCGGACATGTTAATGCTGCAACAGGAGGAGCTAAAGCCATAAAAGAAGCAATTTTTTTGTATCAAAAATAATATGCAATTAAATGGGCAAACAGTTACTGGATGCGATGGAACAAATGTTAATACTGGGCAGAAGGGAGGTATTATTCGCTTGATGGAACTGGCCTGTATAGACCATTATAATGGTGCATTTGTTTGCTTCAAACAAATGAGTTACCTCTCCGTCATCTACTAAATTCTTTGGATGGTGCAACAACTGGTACTAAAGAATTTTGTCGACCAATTGTTAAAGCAATCAAACCCTGCGAGAAGCTACCTGTAGCTCCTTTTTCTTCAATAAGTGTGGAGAATATGCCAGATAATATAGATAGAATGGTTGTCAGCAATGATCAACAATATCTATATGATATTTGCCTAGCGATATCACGTGTAGAATATTATTCTGACCTGGCATTAAGAAAGCCTGGTCCAGTTGCTCACACAAGGTGGATAACAATAGCAGGTAGAATTTTAAGGTTGTATGTGGTCACAGAAAAACCATCTGACAATCTTATTATTTTTGCAACATATATTATGAAGGTATATGCAACCTGTGTGGTTCCAGGTCAAGACAAAGCCCTCCATAACAGAAGGAGCGCGGTATATTTGGAGACTTATCTCATTGTCTAGATATTTGGAACTCAATTTAAGAAATATAGTATACACTTTTATTCAACGAAATAGCTTCTTTTGTCATCCTGAAAATTTGCTATTGTCAATGCTCACAGTTAACAGAGAGAATATAAGGTCTTTAGCCCTACGAAAACTAATTTGTGCTAGAAATGAAAACAGAGGATTATCAGAATAAGAATTTTTCAAGTGCCAAAAAATAGACTTTAAAGCAAAGGATTATTTTGCACTTATTAACTGGCAACGAGTAGGACGTTTTGAACCACCTCTTTTGTTGAATGTGCCATTTAAAGGAATTGAGGCCATGGTAACAGTAAGAAAAACGGAGGAATGTTCAAAATATCCATGCCATACCCAAGCTGCAGAAAGATGTATTCGTTTAGTGTCCGAAGCGTTAGAATGTGTATATGGACAAGAGAAGAGACACGACTTCATATTTAATAGGATACAATAAAGAAGAATTATCAAGCATTATAATGCCACAAAGGATTACATCCTTTAGAAATATGTAAATCTTCAAACTAATAGAATTAAAAAATCTATGATGTAAGTTCACTTTTTATAAGTTTTGTGGTTTATTGCTTTGATTATTAAATTTATACTTCATGTATTATTATAAAATTACAATTATTTATCAGTTCATACTTTAATACTTGAATAATCTGCCAATTTTTCAAATATTTTTCATCAATTCACAATTTTTAATAGATATTTGTAAAAATGTAAATTTTTAACTTTTGGGGGTGGGGCGTTTAGGGCCCCAGAAGATATGAATGAATTTTAATAATAATAAAAAAAACGTAAACTAATATACCCAAAACAAAACTTTCTTACCGGGCGGTAAAGGAAATTTTGAAAATATTTTTTTATAAATTTCCAAAAAAAATGTCCTTTTTAACTATTTTGGGGGCACTTGGGGCAATGGAAGATATGAATGGATCTCATTAAAAAAATATATGTAAACTAATATACCTAAGACACAACTTTCCCACCCCATGCCAAAAATAATTTCAAAACAAAAAAATTTGTAAACTTTCATAAAAAATTCAATTTTTAACTATTTTTGAGGCGCTTGGGGCACCGGAAGATATAAATGAATTTCAATAAAAAACAATTATATAAACTAATGTACTTAAGACACAACTTTCCTGTCCCATGCCAAAAACAATTTCAAAAAAAAATTTCCTATCCTTTTCGATCCACCCTACTGCCCAAGGCCCACATCTAGGCAAGGTTTTGATGGAACTGACTTTCGAATCTGAAATCCTCCGGTGACGATGCCGATACTGTACGAGTAAGTCACAAAAACTCCCTAGTGACTCACAGTACAATGCAAAGCCAGAACTTAACTGAAAGGTTTCTGTAGGGCCGTTTTATCCAATGGGCTAATTAGGTTGTAGCTCGAGAGCATCATGAGGTCCAAGGAAGCCTAAAAAATTTATTATCCTGATTTTATTTTAATTTTGAGCCAAAAATTGATTTTATTATAATTTTTAATATGTTAAAAGTAAAAATATGATTAGGGCTTGTATCTAGAAGGCCATCGAATTTATAATGTCACATAAACGTTTATGTCAGTTTAAAAAATATTGTAAAGCGTTCTTTAGACTAATTATTTTATTACGTAATTTCGTTCTGACATAGGCGCTCAAATTCCTAGTTACAGTTTTGAGAAGGCGCCAAATTACTCGCGCCCAGGACGTTCAAATTTAATAATACGGCTCTAGATGCATGATAACTTATTTTTTATTCTTTTAAAAAACACCCCACATTTAGTTAGAATTGGGCGAAAGGTTTTGTTTTCTGTTTTTTTGTTTTGTTCTGTAAGTCACAGGATGATATCTTAAAAACTCACGAGCTCTATTTCTTCCGAGAAATAGCGCTCCTGAATTCTAAGAAAAAGACACAGACACTAGAACTTCATTTCATTTGAAATTGAAAAGAAATATTAGTTTCTGGCCTCAACGAAATCGCTTTTCCTTTGTGTAAAAGTCCACTCATCTCCTCAACATCGTACTTTCATCTCCGTTTACGTTTAAAGCTGCATGGCGAGGAAAGAATAAAGTCCAAGCAAATTCGCACCGGAGAAGAAAAAAGAGCTAGTTGAACAAAAATATTGCCTCTTCAAGAGTCTAGCAGAATCTATGTATTGCTTGCCTCTGCTTTTAGGAAAAGAAGGAAGAATATTTTCCTTTTTGTTTTTGGTGGAATTTTATTTCCCCCTCCCCTTTATTTTCGCAATTCCCTTTTTTCTCCCGTCAAATGCATTAAATCTGTAAAGTCTGCAGCTTCAGATATTGGACTCTTACAACTGCCAGATGTACAGAAAAAGTACGCAGCCCCGATGCGCTTGTCAGAAGCATGTTCAATATTAAATTTTCAGTCGAGACATGATATTCTGCACAGAGAACTTCTTACCTTTTCTGTTATATTTAAAATGTCTTTTTCAGAAAGTGAGGAACAGGTTGTAGAAAATTAGCTCCTTGCCTTTAAACCTGAAGAATAAGAAGACAGAGTTGCCGCACAGTAGATTTACTTTAAAAGCCTTTGCCATTTTATGAGCTTTTCTCCATAAGATGGGAAAGAAATTTCGTAATTAAATAATTTCCCTTTAATTCCGTTCTTTTAATCCCTTATAATCGGCCTTTTCATAACTTATTGAAATGTGTATATTATCCCTGAAATGTACATCGAAAGACTGGATAAAACAGCAGTCAGCTGTATGGAAAAAGTTATCTGTATCAATAAATTTGTCTTCTTATATCTTTGTAAGTTTTGTAGATCGAAGCGTGCAACTTTGTATGCGGATAGATGTATATAAGAGAAATATTTTTCTAATTGACATTTTTACACTGTGGGGGCCGTATAAAAATTTAATTTTTTTTTATCTAACGTTTTTCACCCTAGACTCCGGGGTTATTAATTTAGCATAGAAGGAAATGAGGACACTGATGTAGCCGACAAAGACATGAGCTCGTGCAAGGGCATAATAATCTCAGGCAGGGTGATGAGCGAGTACATTGTCCTAGCTACCAAGAACTCAGCACTTCACACTTTCCTAAACATGCATACTTTCTCACCTCAGAAGGGATTCGCCATGGCGACACAATGCAGGTAAGAAGAAGACTTTAGAAGGAAACATATTTAATCTAACAACAATTAGATTAAAAACATAAATGAAACCATTACATCATATGACCACGCGGGCGGTTAGATGATAACAAAAGTGAGAGAGTTTACAGGTGGGAACATTGCCGTTAAATAGTCCAGCAGTTTGCATGCCATCCGTTTACGGATGACATCACCAAAGTGGGCGGATTAGATCTGCATACAATTTTAAGTTTACAACACGGATGGCGATGATACCACAAATCAAACCCTTAGAAGCCAAATTGTTTTCATACACATTTTCACCTTATTTTATGAAACTTCGTAATTGGAATCATAAGTCTGTGATCAATATTTAAGGAAATAAACGCTTGTTCCACTTTTTGGGACACCCTATATATATATTTTCTAAGCACACACTCTCGACTTTCTTCTCTTCCCTATGAAACTGCAAAAGTCATAGTTACAAATATTTTAACATGATAATTCTTTTAGATTTGCCTACTCTCTGTAAAATGCGTGATATCAAAATCGTAATGCACAGAATGCACTTCTACAGGGCAGACTTTTGGATCTAGAGCTACCATATTTGGCGCGTAGTTTCTTCCTTGGTATTTAACATAATGACGCTTTTAGGTTTGCGTACTCTCTATAAAATTCGTGATATAAAAGTCGCAATGCGCCAGAATGCACCTCTACAGGACAGACCTTTGGATCTAGAGCTACCATATTTGGCATGTAGTTACTTCTTTAGTAGTTTGTGCTCATTAAGAAAGGGTTTCTCAAAATATTAATTAATTCAAAATTAATTGAAGTTATACCGTTTTTACGCAATAACTCCGAAACATATTCTCGCACAAAAACTATTTTATATCAGCTTAAAACTCAAAATTTAGCATCACAGTGACACCAACTTTGTTCCAGTACAATGTTTTCTCTGATTTTAATACATTTTTCAAAAATAATTTGAAACATAATTTGTAACAATGATTTTTATTGTTGTAATGAAATTCAAATCAATTTTATTGTTTCATGAAATCTTTCACTCGTGTGCATTTGCCAATGGGAAAATAATGATAAAAAATGCTTTCTTTGCGCGTTACAATTTCTTTTCAGATGAACTTCTGCAGCGGGATTATAGCTGCAGTGTCAAAATGGCTACCATGCTGTAGAAGGCACGCCTAGCATGTCTTTGATTCCACGACAGCTCCTCCCAAGAATGGGGTCGGTCTCGAAAGAAGAACTCCATTAAGCATTGGTATGAGCAATTAAGTGATTGCAATTGAGTGAAAATCTTCATTCGTTCAACATTTTCGTCCGAGACCGATGGTCGTCCATCACTTTTCCTATGATGCATATCTCCTGTTCCCTTAAACTGCTTGCATAAATTAGATATTTAATTGTAATTTTGTTAATATTGATGAAAGCAAAGATTTGTGTAAATAATTCTCTTCAAAGAAAGATATAAGATCATATAGTTTCAGATTTAGAGTTGTTTTCTTCTGTTTAGTTCCATCTAATATTATTTTTCTCTTTTCATGAAATTTTTTTCGGCGATTCTAACAAATGATTCATGTAATAAAAATTGGAAGAAGACTAACTGCTATTTGTGTAACTTTTTTTGCGTATTTAGCACGACATTTCTTATACTGTCATATTAAATACCAATCTCATTATTTCATCAAGATACTTTTTTCCATCTTCACGTGCTTTTGCCACTCACTGCTAAGGTTATGATAGTAGAAATTGTTTCCTTGGGAAATTAACTGAGAGTCAAATTATGACGTCTGGTGTCCCTAGAAACAACATTTTCTCCGAAACGAGTGACAACATTCTATAAAAATTTAAAGACTACGTTGAAGAGCAGAACTTAGATTTTTTTTTTTGGGGGGGGGAGGTCTACTGTTCACAAAACTAAGAGTTATTACATCTATTATCATTACGTTAAGAATATGTTCAATTTTAGAAGTAGAGTCAACTTGAATTGTCATTGATTACAGCAATATTCAGTCGGATAGTGACCTGCGTAATAATATTTAAAAACTTTGGGACATACAAACAAATTAAATTGATGATGTGTTTAATAACAAATGCTCAATAAAGGGGGGGAAGATGAGACATATTAATCATATCTGTAGATCTAACTAACAAAATGGGCACACTACCGCTTACATTCACATAGATATATTTGAAATTTTACATGCTTTCAAAACCCTGTACATTCCATTCATTCACTGTGTAGTGCACTAGTCAGAAACCATATTGCAAATGCCAGTTTATCACGTCATTCACAGCAAACTCACAAATATTCTACTCGTCAAACAGAATCTCAAAGTCAAATTAATGCCGGCGGCGCTTCATTTCAATACCTTCCCCACTGAGGTTCAGATAGGACGCTTGATCGCAACGAACGTCGGAAGTTAAATTGATTAGGGATAAGCAGTCAGTAATTGAAAGTATTTTGTCACTCGTGAATTGGAGTCAGAAGTAATTTATAATCAGCCAATTTCCTCTCTCAGGAAGATGATGGAGTGTAATGACAGAGATTCTCAACCTGTGGTACGCGTATGCCTGGGGGTACGCTAACGTGACGACAAGCAGTCAGTAATTGAAGGTATTTTGTCACTCGCGAATTGTAGTCAGAAGTAATTTACAATCAGCCAATTTGCTTTCGCAGAAAGATGATGGAGTGTGATGACAGAGGTTCCCAACCTGTGGTTCGCATATGCCTGAGGGTACGCTAACATGACGATAAGCAGTCAGTAATTAAAGGTATTTTGTCACTCGCAAATTGGAGTCAAAAGTAATTTATAATCAGCCAATTGGAGAAAAATGCGAAACATACGAGATTAAAAGAAGAAAAAAATAGTAATAGAATTTTGTTTTTCCAAATTAGGAGGGAAAAGGTTGGGAGTTGCTGCTATTGAACATGCCTTGTAATAAGGGCTAATGTGCAATCTAGTGTTGCGGGTTGGCGTTACGATGATCAGAAGTTCTGGATTACCTTCGAAATTTAGATTTAATGAATCTTTTTCTGACAATAACGTTTTGTGACAAGAGCCCATAGAACACTTGAGATGCTGGTTACCGATCATTTTGTATCGAATGTTAACGCCTATGAATGACTTAATTTTAGGTTATAACTATAAAGTTGCTATAATTCGATGCACGAACTGAATTCCGGATACACTGTTAAGGATTAATATTGAACACGCTCTTGAAAAGCGTGTCGTAACCGCGTGTTCTTCTATTTTCTGTACATCTGTCAAATGGAAAAAATCAATAACTGAAGCAGTAGACTTTTCAGGTTTAATAAATTTGATAGAAGCGAACAAAGGAGAAGACAAAAAGTTTTGTTAGGAAAAAGAATATGAGTAAAAAAAGAAAAAGAAAACCTTTTTTTCTTCCTTTTTTCAACAGCGACACAGAATTTGTGAGAGGAAGTAGTCAAGTAGCAACATTTTCGTTTGACTTGCTCTCTCTCCCTCTCTTTGTTTATCTCCGATACAAATATCCTTTGACTTTATTTTTTCCTCACCATCTCCTTTAAACATCGGAAGAGATGAAGGAAGGATGTTGAGGGGATGAGTTAAAAAAACGTGAGTGAAGAGGCTGTTTTATTGAAAAGAGAATCGATTTCTTTGAAACCAGCAGTTTATATTTGCGTCCGGATCTTTCTATCTATAATATAAAACGGAAAATACATGTGTCTGTCTGTCACAAGAACTCCTAAACGGTGAAAGTAGCGACATGAAATTTGCACACGACATTCGGGGGTACATTTCTATGTCAACTGTGCTATTTCCAATTTTCAGAATTAATTAATTCTTAAGACATTTAATGCTCGACGGTACAAGCCATTTGTAGACACCGTCTTTCCTTTCCACGCACTTTTATTTAACTTGACTTCTTTCATGTTCGTAAAGACGGAATTTTAGAGTCGATTTTTCAATTACTTCCTGATATGCTAGAGATCTGAAATTTTGAACACTTGTATGCTCTGGATAGAAATACATTATTTTAAAATTTAAAAAAAACTTAATTATCTGTCAATAGATTAATTTAATCTTATTCCATATCTCTGGAAACGCCTGACAGTGAATTTTATATAAAAAAAATTGTCTCAAAGTTTTATAATATTTATAATAATGATGTAATGAATTATAAATTAAAACAAAAAAGTAGAAAATAATTTAAAAAATAAAAATCTACTTCTTAACACTCTAAAAAAGGGGAATTCTAATATTTTTATGATCAAATTTATTTCTTATATTTAAATTTTCCTTTTAAGAAAGTACTGTACACGTTCTAAAAACCAATTTTTTTTCTCTGAAATTTTATTTCCACGGACTAGGCTTCAGCAGTAAAGTTGGATTTGCACGAGGCCAATATTGTCGTACAGTAGAATGTAGTTGTCCCGTCGGGACAAGAATTTGCCATTGCCCACTCTTTCTGCGCTTGCGTTATCCTTTCTGAGTATGCCTGATCTTCTTTCCGCGCATGCGTGAATTTATTGTCGAGACAATATTGGCCTCTTGTAAATCCACCTTAAGAAGAAAGCACTTTTTGAAAATTTTCGTAACCGGATGAAAGTGATTTTCGTAATTTATACTGTAAAACTTCGATTAACCATCAATTTCTATTATCCTTCATTGTCTAAAAAGTAAAAAATAACGCCGGTTTATAGTATTACAATACATTTCTATACATTACTACTCTTGTATTGAAGTTTATATTGATGGTTTTGTAAAATTAAATACAACGTGTATGCATCATTCACTTTTAAAGGATTTTATTTTCATTTTCGTCCCAAGCCAGCAGTGAAATCACGTTACTGTACATGTGTATTAAGATATTTCCGTTAACCGTCTAATCGGTTATCCGACACAGCCCCGTGTCCCGACGGTGAAGGTTAATCGAAGTTTTACTGCACATCGATATTTTCCTAGATTACACGAAATACATGCAACGTACACTCCATCATTCGTTCCAGATACCAGTGTAACACGACATTCACTCACACACTCACAAATATTCTGCCCGTCAAACAGAATTTTAACCAAACTGATGCCAGCGAAGCATCAGTTTCATAATTCCAACGACGCGAGCCATATCAAGCACTCGGTCGTAGCCAGTGTCGGAAATGTAATCGATTGCTGATAGTAACTACTAATAAAAGGCGTGTCGGTCGCGAGTTGAGAACAGAGGTAATTTATAATGAGGGACAGCGAGCTAATTTGATTCTGCAAAAGGATGATGGAGTGTGGTAACGCGTAAAGAAACTTCCTTGCACGAGTGGTTACATTATAATTAAGTGTTGTGAGGTTGCCGTGGTGAGGATAGAGAGCTCTGGATTATATTTGAAATTCAGATTTAATTAATGATTTGACAACTTGAACTTCAATTTTCTTTAGTTAGCTGGTAAGGATCGATTAAAACTTTTCTGTTTGAAATTTTTTGAGAGTAACTTATAATTAGTCCCTTATTTCTTAGTTCTTTTTGCAAGGAATATGAGTTGCACGTTCGGCTGTAAAAATGCTTTTTATTTCAGTGTGTTTCTACTTTTTTAATATAATAACATGTTGCAAGTCACCAAACATGACACTTGTCTTTTAATACAATAATTGCTGTAATATCTTGTAATGATTTGTCAGAGGGAATCTTTTTTTAACGCAATAAGCATTTTGATCGCATACAGATGCAAAACTGGAAGGTTCAATTTTTAGCCGCGGCACCTATTTTTTCTTTTCGAAACAGAGTAAACATACAAGGTTCTACATTACCGCTACTGAAACATATTCTCAGTGACATGGAAGTCATTGGTTACCGTTGGCACTGCCTAATATCTGGATGGTGCGAAGAGAACGATCTGTTGCCTGAAGAATGTCTTCAAGTGTTCAGAAACGAATCGCACCGAATGGTTCCTTCATCTTTGGAATTAGATCGGAACCACAGGGACTTAAATCCATATTGGCTCAGTCGAAAGTGCCAGTCCTGTATCTGGGGCTAACTCACGAATCTTGAATCTTGATCCGTCCCCACTAAAGCGGACACTATCTCCAAGCATTCGACACTTACTACTGGATGACCAGATCGAAGCATGTCTGACACATTTTCGCATCCTTCTCTTAAGGCTCTTACTCACCTTTCTACAGTTCGGTAATGTAATTCTGATGTAGCAAAGCCTCTTGCAATCCTTGCCGTATATTGTGACCTCTAGAACGTTCAATTCTTAACTAGCTGCTATGTACTTGCTTCGAAAGCACTGTGACTGTATTCTACGACAGCTCGTTCAGAATTGCTCTGTTCCTGAAACCTCCTTCCTTCTGTTCCTCCTTCATTGCTCCTACTCATGGAGGAGGAAGCGCGAGTTCATTTGCTTTCAGGGAGGGTAGGCATTTAACTTACCTGTGGTATAGATGACATTGCCAAATACCATTTTACGGCGTCGCTGCAGCACCGTTGCCACAATTAAGAAATCAACCCTTGTATTTGATAATTTATGAGTGAAATTCATTTATGATTTTGTTAAATGGACATAATGTGATCTTACATTCTATAAAAATGTTAAATAACACTTTAATCAATATTTATCTTTTTTGAACAAAAAATAATAAACAATGGTATTTAAAAATTTTAACTAATGCATGACAAACCAGAACAACAATGACAAAACAGACAATACATGCACAAGCAACATTTTGTATAGTAATGTCGTTTATATGCATTCTTTAGCTTAACCGCTTAAGGACATAAACCGAGTTAACTCGTAATAAATACCGCAAGTTTCAAAATAATTCTGTCCTTAGGTGGTTAAATCTCCACTAATAAAAAACGAGAATGTGTGTCTGTGTGCTGGTGCTTTACAGAGCAGACCGCTCAACCTAGAGCTACGAAATTTGGCACAAACATTCTTTGGAGAGCGGGAATGTGCACCCCAGAGTCTTTTTTGAAATTGTAATTAGGATTTTAATTAATTCAAAATTAAGCGAAATTTTGGCCTTTTTCTTTAATAACTTCCGAAAATGTTACAGCACAAATTTTTAATTTTTTACTCCGTCGGAAAGTGAAAAACATTACCTTTTCAATCATATCAATTAAGTTGCCATATAATATTTTCTCTAATTTTAATGAATTTTTCAAAATATTTTTTGCATATTTCAATAATACTTTTCATTGTTGCAACGCAATTCAAACCGTTTTCACTGTTTAAACAAATATTTAATTGCGTGTTTGTCTTTTATTGTTGAAAGCTTAGTTAATGCCCTTATACAGCGGTTCCCAACCTATGGGCTGCGGCCCATAGGTTGGGAACTTGTTGTTTCGTATAGCGTATTCGTGGGCCGCGAAACGCCAGTCAAGGGTCGAAGAGTGTAAAATGTATATACACTTTTCATATAATGAGAAGCCAAGAGTATATAATTATATATGTATTATATATTTTTATGTATTCTATTTGTTTATACAGGGTGTTTCAAAATTTCTGGCAACAATTAAAGGATAGGTCAGGCATATGATAAGCATTCAAGATCACTTAGGAGCATGAGTGCGCAAACGCCATCTAGAGGCAGCAGATGGCATTTAAAATAAAACAGTGCAGACCAAAATGTCGATATCTCTTTGAATCTTAAAGGTATTGAACTGGAATTTTTATATAAGTTGCCCTTTATATGTGGTTCTGAAACTGTGAAAGAAAAATTAGGCTACCTTTAGTGCTTGCGCAGTAAAAAAATAATTTACTACAAATGCTCATAACTCCTTTAATATTCAAAGTATTTACTTTAAATCTTTAGACAATGCTATTCTAGCATATTGTTACATATTATGTAAGTTTCATACAATTTGGTTGAAAATTCTGCAAGTTATAAGCAAAAAACAAGTGAAAAAATTTGGGATTTTTTAAAGAAACCTTTATATCCCCGAATATTCCAGCTATTTTTACAAACATGCATGTAAATATTGCGCATAACACACAAAATAATTGACGAAAGTTGCATACCATTATCAGATTTCTGTGAAATGGGATGAGCCAAAATCCCCTTTCGACATCATCAATTTCTGGTCTGTCCCCAAAATGCCCTCGAAACTGAATCTTCAATGTAAATTGTGAGTTAAAAACTATTCTTTATATGGTCGAAGTTCGAGGAGATATTTGAAAAAATGTGCAAATTTCAAGAAGTGTCGGCAATTATGGCAAGTACTGTATTATTTTAAATGCCATCTGCTGCCTCTAGATGGCGTTTGCGCACCTATGTTCCTAGATGATTTTGGATGCTTATCATATGCCTGATCTACCCTTTCATTTTTGCCAAACATTTTTGAAACACCCTGTATGCATTGAAAGAGACTAGGAATACTCTCATACTACACGAACATGAGGGACACAGAAACGATTTATTGTAAATTACTGATCCGGAATTGTGACCAAACATCACTTAGACCAGATAATTACCTGTTTTGGACGAGCGGAATTGCTGATTACTTCTGGAGGGAGTTTCATTTTTGCCAGATACGTTTGAAACACCCTGTATATGTATTATGTATTTGTAGTTTTTGACTTGCGTATTTAGTTTGTGGGCCACAAAATATTTTTTACACAAAAAGTTGTACGCACAACCAAGAATTTTGGGAATCGATTTTCTAATACATTTTACTTTCATATTTTATTTCATCAAAATTTTCGTGGAATCCGTAAACTGAGCTCTCTGACATATTATGTATGTATGCAGTAGATTGAATGATTATGGTTGCTATGTTTTGATTCTTTTTTCAGAATCTTTTATTCTAGCTAACATGCCGCTGGACATTAAATGTGTTGCGCGCTTTTAATGTTGAAACCAAATGCATATTTAGCAATAAGAAAGTGAAATTAGCGCGGGCAACCTGCAATTAGACGTTAGATAACACAAGCAGTTACTTTACTTTTTAAGGGACTTTCATGTAGACAACGAACACAACAGGTGCAAGGCTACTAAAACAAGGTTAAATGTTTTGAAGTTTAAAATTACTCTGTACTATAAATATCAAGGGAACTATAAATATCAAATTATGAGTTCAATGAAAATTAAATTCCCGGTGAGCAAGCTGGTCGCCGAATACGGCTAGTAATAAATACGCAAATAACTTAGCATAAAGCTAAACAATAAATTATATTGGTTTTCCTAGGTGCAGAAAATAACTTGAAGTTTCTTAAAAAATTCAAACTTTCTTGCACTTTCCAGACCCAAAAGATTAATACAAATAATTTTCTTCAAATAAAGAATTCAGTTGATAACAAACAGTAAATATAAAAATGCCTTGGGAAAATTAGCACTTCAGTATTAGGGAGCTTGGGTAAAATAGCTTATAAATCGATCATATACTCAAAATAAATGATAATCCTTTCCATAAAAGAAAATTCACAACATACAGGTTATAATATTTAGTGATAAATATTATTCATTTAAACTTATTTTTAGTATTAGAAATGTTATTTATCACAGATATTTAATTTCGATATTGGTTTTCTGATTATTTTTTGTAGCGTGATCTGTCTATTGCCCTTTTTTTGAAATCATTATCATGACTAATAAGGTACATTAAATGCTTGGTGTAATATGACGAAATTCTAGCTAACTAATCCTCTGTAAACATCATAACTATTATCTGTGTATTCGAACTATTTTCATGGAATTGTCGTAACACAGTTTAGTGACTGCATTACTGCAGTCTCTTACACGACAAAAAATGTTCAAGTTAAAAATGTTTTACCGTTCGAGAAAGACGGCTTTGGCATATGCTTGTTGAATTTCATGTCCAAGAACATCTGCAAATTTTGAGAAACCAGTGCCAAATTCTGAAAAGGCATGTCAAGAATGTTAAATTCTTAAAAGCACAAATTTATGAGATTTTTTACCTTCTTTTTGGGAAAGACTGATGAAATACAATCAAATCCCGTAACGACGAATCCTCAACTGACCGATCCATTTGTTCGCTGTAACTAACAAATATTGACTACAAAAGATTTCCTATATTACTTAAATGTATTTTTGTGCTGAACAAATTAATTACACTAATTGAAATTAGTAATAGGTTATAATAAAATAAATATTTGTTCTTAAAAATTAAGCAGTGAAGTTAATTGCACTTACATTTTTTTCCTCTAAAATACAAAAATAAGTAGTGATTTTTCGTTAAAGAGCTGAAACTAAGCTTGAAAAGTGGAAATTTTAGCTCACTTTATCCGAATCCAGTGCTTTGAAGATCGTTACAAATAATGAAAATACATTAGTGGAAAAGGAGTTTGGTTAGAACCTTGAAAAGGTCGTTACACCGGAGAGATCGTCATATCCCGGGTTCGTTATCCCGAGTTTTGACTGTATTAAAAATTTTAGAAATACAGCTACTACTTGGGAAACGTTAACATCTTCCTGTTGAAACTACTTCCAAAATGTGAAGTTGAAAGAAAAGAAACTTTGTTTTTACTTCCTACGCCGCACTTCCTTAAAAAGACATTTTAAATATAATAAAAAGGGACTAGAATTTTCTTTAGAATGACATATGTCGACAGGCATGCCTGAAAATGTAATACTGAACACACTTTTGATAACTTTTCAGAAGCTACTTGGTTTTTCTGAACACCTGGCAAATGTAAAAATCCAATATACGGCGCAGTAGACTTTCCAGATTTAACGAAATTGACGAGAATATAAGGAAACTTCAAAAATAAAGGAGAAAAAAATAATAAAATTCGAGGAAGTAAAAGAACACAAAGAAAATAAAAAAATTCTTCTTTTTCAAATAGCAGCGCGCAAGCTCTGCTAGGCATTGAAAAGCCAATATTTTTGTTCAACTTTCTCTCCTTTTTTTTGTCTCTGGTACAATTATGCTTTGACTTTATTTTTCGCCTCCGTCTGGCTTAAACGTCCGAGGAGATAAAGGAAGGATGTTGAAGGGATGAGTTACAAAAACTGGATTTAAGAGGATGTTTTATCCAAAGGAGAATCGATGTCCTTAAGGCCAATATCTTATTTCTTTTCTGCTCGATATAAAACGAAGCTCTAATGGATGGAGAAAATAAAGATGGTAAGTTCTTCGCGTAAATAGAGCCCATGAATTTTTAAAATATCATATTATGTATGGAATCAACAAATTTTCCCATCTAATCCTGACTAAGGCAGGAATCAGTATTAGCATCTTGTTGACAGATACTTATTTTATTTCAGGAAATTCT
>BGPR01000316.1:50151-63460 GCA_013235015.1 Araneus ventricosus | reverse complement strand
CTTAGAATTCTAAAATCATGAACGAACTAGATTTTGTAATTTTAGTACAAAGTATTCTATAATTTATTTGTGTATGCTTAGAAAACTTGATTGCCTTAGAATTCTAAAATCATGAACGAACTAGATTTTGTAATTTTAGTATAAAATACTCTATAATTTATTTGCGTATGCTAAGGAAACTTGATTGCCTTAGAAATCTAAAATCATGAGCGAACTAGATTTTATAATTTTAATATAAAATGTTCTATGATGCATTTCAACATGCTTTGGAATACTGATTGCCTTAGAATTCTAAAATTCATCACGCTCTTTAAGCAATAAATATTTTTCTTGCTGATTAAGAACATTTCCTGTTTTCTTTACAGTCATTGCCATTTAAGTGTAAAATTGAAACGGAGAAATTCTGTCATACTCGTTGCTAATACCCGAATACATTTTTACATTTTCGTAAATCCTTAAAGCTTTCCAACAGAAATGTTGAATGAGATGCAAAAGTTTCCAAAAATTAAAACCTGAGGCTCTAACGTTTTTCCAACTTTTAGTACTTTTTCCGTATATATGCTTTTAAATTCTCTAAAATTATTCAAATATTAGAATTTTAGATAAAACCAACTATAATTTAACTACTACTTACAGTGCGTAGTTAAATATGGAGGACAACAACAATATTATAATTTTATCCCTTTTGAAGCGAGCAAAGGCTTTACAATCAATAAACTAAACAATGCTCTTTGAAATAAGTAACAAATATAATTTCATTCTTCAAGTGCCTCTTGTTTGCATACTTTTCACATCACCCGATGATAACTGAAATAAAAATCCAAGTAAGCAATATCCATTTTTCCTGCTCCTACATAATTCACGAATCTTTCCCAAATATCTGCAAAAAGGCATCACAAGTAAAAAAGTTATTTTTTAAAAAAGAAAGAAAGCACAGGGATTTGCACATAACTCAAAATAGCTACATTATTTTAAAATTAAAAAATAAAAAATACAAATGAATACCCCATATTTAATATTCCTTTAACATCATCAGAAAATATTTCATTCGATTCGATTACATACGATACTATATCATTTTAGATTTTTCTTTTACTTATTCTCTTCCAAGGATAAACATTGGCACAGTTTCAATAGAAAAACTCCAAAAATTATAACAAATAAGTGACTTGCGAGGGAACAAAGTATGTTCTTGACCGAGAAAAAAAAATCGAATATCAATAAATTCTGAACCGTTTCAAAATTTATAATGCCCGTCAGAACACGAAGAAGAAAACGCGGGAAAAAGAAGAAACAACGAAACTGGAATATGAAAAGCAGGATCGAATTTTCGTGTGGCTGAATATAAATCGAAAGGGGTTTCCTCGGTAATTTGCATTTTTATATTTGTTTGGGGAACCATCGTTTTTCATAACAATCTGCGCTGTCGCGCAAGCTGAACGGAATTTTAAAAAGAGATATTTGTTATTCTTCTTATTCGGGATTCTTCGGATTTATTGATTCGGAATTTCCGAAGATTAATTTTTCGTTTGCGGCGATGATCTTCTTATTTTGCAAAGATATTCTTAAAAGTTTATTTTGTAACGTCAACGGATTGTGGAATGGTTTATTGAAATGTTGGTTGCTTAGATAGTAAAATTAATCTTAAGCGGAAAATATATTTAATGCAGATATGTATATATCTAGTACTATTCATGAAACATACTTGTAGCAAATGTAGATTATATTATGTGTATCAAATAAATTCGTTGCAAATATGTATTATGTTTTATTTATCAGATATAAATTCGTATTGCAATCTTCACTGGTTTTCAAGATTTCATTTCTTCAGATTAATCTCCTTTTTTTTCAAATATAAAATTTTGTAGCCCTCTAGGTGGCATGAAAAGCAGATGTAGTGAAATTTTTGATATTTATTAATTTGATTACATGTGAGCATTTTTGTAAAAGGCCCCAATGATCACAAAAATGAAAAAAAAAATGTTTTCGAAAGTTTTAAAATTATGCAAATATGCGTCGCTAGCATAGGTAGAAATTTTTCGAATGCATAACTTAATACAAGAAAATGGCATATAGATAGAATCTGTTGTTTTCCGTCAAAATTTGCATGTATTCGATCAAACTTGCGATGTCTAAAGTTCATTTTTGTTCTGGAAATTTCACTAAAAACCGCAGACATACATTACTATAAACTCAAGTCTACGTCACTATAAACATAAAAATGTACATTGCTACTGTATGTATCTATGAAAATTATGTAATTTTATTTCATCTAACGAGGACCTGCTTTTCCGGACCAATTAAAATTCTCCTGTCTCATTTAAGATTTAATTTTTTAAAAAAATATAAATACATTTACCACACACACTTTTAACTATGTGTTCAATTAATTTTTTTGTAATATCATTTCTTCCATCTCCAAAATTCGTAGTAAAGAATTAAAGAAAAAGGCCTCAATTATGTTGTGAGGCTGCGATTGTGAAGTCACTCATCCAGTGTTGCCAGATCAAAATAGCAAAATAAGGCCAAACCTTCTTAAAAATAAGGCCAAAAAAGGCCAGATTTGACAAATTGATTGAAAACGTCATTTGCTATTAGAAAAACAGCTATCCTTCATGAAAGCGAATCCCACTTGATAGGCATATGTTCAATGTTCTATTATTAAACAAAAATTTAAATGAGAGAAACTTAAAGCATCTTTGTTCTATTCAGGAACTATTTCGTTTGATAGCTCATTATATATCATTTGAAATGTGCAATATCAAAAATTTATTAAAAACAATAGAATAAGTAATTAAAAATTGTTCTAAAAGTCATTAACGAAAATAAAGCCAAAAAAGTCCAAAAATGAATTTAAGACCAAATAAAAATTTCTAATGCCAAGGGCTTTGAAAAAAGGCCAAATTTCCATAATTTGGCCTTAAAGAGGCCACCTGTGCCGCCAAAATGTCTAGTTTACGGCGGTCGCTATAGCAACTGGTTATGCTAGGGAAGATCCATTTCGAAGAGGAGGAATCCGACGGAAGTCGGAGTTTTATTTTATTCTTGGCGTCAGTTTGCGGTGGTAAAAAGAGTAGTTGATCATTCGTCTTCTCCGTTACCATACATAACCCATTTGGAACTAAATGCGCCAATGTAGAACATTTGGACGAGGTTCTACCTACTAGAAATGGATTCTTCCTACGATAACCTGTTTCTATAGTGACAGCCGTAAACTAGACATTTTGCGGCCATAGTTCTCGTGGTGGACAGACAGTATATAATTGGTATGTTTTTTTGTTATTTCATGCTTTTGTTATCTTCATGCTATAACTCTTGTGTGTAATTTTTTGTGCTTTATTAAAAAATTTTTGCTCATGCCTATCAAACCAACAGGAAGTCATACGGGCTCCGAGTTCGGGATATGCGTGGTTAAATGTGAAAATAATGTATGGTAATGTGATTTTTCCGATGATTTAAACATTAGGTAGTAACACATTCAAGTTTGAAAATATTTTTCATACAATTGCTGCAAGATTCTTCAAGATCTTTTATTTATTCATATTAGCCTAACAAAAGTGACTATAATTTTAAAAGCATTAAGAAACAACAACAACAAAGAAAAACATCGCGAATATGAATTATATTGTAATTTGATCAGCTTTTTTAAACAAAAATAATAGCAAATATTATAACGTCATATAAACTGCTTTATAATTTTAATCTTTTTAAAGAACATAAAATTTACTATCAATACACAAAAAATAAAACAATTTAACTTATAATTAATTATATCTGTTACTGATAAACTTTTCGATAACAGATATAATTATGGTTCAGTTGTTATTCTACATTGAATTATAATCTGATTAGAACTGAACGGAAAATTCAAGCAATCAATATCCATTTTTTGTCCTGTTGTATAATTCATGAAGCCTGCCGAAATTCCTACAGAGTATAACCACGTGGAAGAAAATTTCAAAAAAGCAAAGCACAATGATATGCACATTACTCAAAATGGCTTCCATTGCTTAAAAATTTATAAAATGAAAAAGTATGAATATAATCCACATTTAATATCCCTTCAGCATAAGGAGAAAATATTCCATTCGATTAATCACACTAAACCATCTAGGATTTTTTTCCATTATTTTCTTCAAAGGAAAACACTGGCAAAGTTTCAACAGAAAACTTATAACAAATAAGTGACTTAGAGAGAACAGAGCAGGTTCTTGGCTAGGAAATAATCGGATATCAATAAATTCTTAAGCGTTTCAAAATTTATAACGCCTTTCAGAACACCAAAAAAGAAGAGCGGGAAAAAAGAACAAATGAAACCAGAATTTGAATATACGGATCGAATTGTTGTGTTCCTGAATATAAATCGAAAGGGTTTTTTCAATTATTTGCATTTTTATCTTTGTTTGGAAAACCATTGTTTTTCATATCAATCTGCTTTCTTGCGCCCGCTGAATGGAATTTTAGAGATAGATATTTGATATTATTCTTTTTTTAAATTTTTTTCTTTATATTGACTGGAAATATCTGAAGATTAATCTTTCGTGCTCACATTTCAATTTTGGAACAGACTTTTTTGATTGCTTACTATGCCTACAGCAAATTATAAACCGAAGCTGAATTTTGAATTTGAAAATAAACCATTCTATGAAGTATTTGCATAAATATTTAAAACTAGATTCTTTTATAATTCTAAAATCCATTAAAATTTTCTTGTTGCAGATAAAGAGCACATCCTATTTCACAAATAGAAATTCAAAAACAAAGACTTAGAAAAAGCAAAGAAATTTAAGCTTTAAGCAAATCAGGATTCCCTTATTAGCTTTCTGAGGCGAAATTTAGAAAATTTGTCGTTTTTAACAAGCGCTTGAACTTTTTTATGCGTCTATATAAACTCATTTTTTCCCTTTTCTCATCTTATTTTCATTTAGGATTCTTATAATTATTTTTAAAGTTAATTCCATTATATTTGAGAATAAACCTTTTCATAGTATGTATGTATATTTTTATTGATAAATTTATTGTACACATATCAGTCAAGTGTTCATTTTCAAGAAATAATATCGTGTTCTAATGTTGATAAATTTAAATTAAAATAAGCACTGCAATCATTTAAGAGAATTTTGGTCTTTTATTAGGTAACTATGGCATTATTTTACCATTTTCTCTTGGCAAAGATTTGAATTAGGCTTCTAGAATTGAAAACTTTAATACTATAAACTTTACCATAGAGTAATCCAGCAGACTTAAAACTCGGTCTTCGCAAGAATTTGTGGCTTACGAATAGGATCGCATATTCAAGAGCATTTGGAAATAATTATAAGAGAGTTCGATTAGACAAAAATTAATAACACGTGTCTTGTAACTTGAATATCTGTATGCAGCTTGAAATTCGGAAAATTTTTCTATTGTTTAAGTTTTAGTACTAAGAAGTGGAACACACAAAAAGAGTTCTTTCTTTCTTAAAAGTTGCATGTATATGATCAAATACGAAAACCTAAAAAGTTAGTGAATATTCTCGAACATCCAACCTAACTGCTGTTGATTGTAAGGCTCTACTACAATACCTTTTTGCAAAAATGTTGTACAACATTTTCCAGTATTTAAAATATACGATTATAGTCGCTTTTTGAGCTACTCGTAAAAAAGCTACTCGTAAATATATTATCACTAGTTCAGAAATCTTAATTTATTCAAAATAATGCAATGGAGCCAACTACAATATACAGTGGGTTGCCAATATAATATAATAGCTTTCTTTGGAACGGGATGGGTCGAAATAATTTTTATCTTCATCACTTTAGGTCGACCCCCTAAATACTCTCGGTCAAACCTTCACTGTAAAATGTGAGTTCAAGCCTAATATTTACATGTTGGAAATTCTAAGAAAATCCAAGCAGATTTTCTGGAGATATTCGAAAAAATTTGCAAAATTTTAAAGTGTCCACATTATATTGGCAACCCACTGTAAATTATATTATAAAGCTCGTAGTTGAAACAACCCGAGCATGAATTATAAAAGAATGAAATGCTGTTTTTGTATTTTAGTAAGAAAAGAGGATTTATATTAAAAAAAGCATAATGAAATAAATAATAGATATAATGTTCTTCAGATGTCTCTTATTCGTATGGTATTTTTTCAATTATCCTTGAAGCGATTAGAAATGAAATGAAAATTCATGCAAGCAACATCCATTTATCCATCGCTTTTGCATTATTCATAGACCTCTCTAAATTTCTACAAAATGTTGCCGTAAGTAAAATTTAATTCAAAACTAAGAAAGAAAACAGAATGACAAGCACATGACTCAGACTGGCTTCTATTGTTTTAAATTTTGAAAAATAAAAAAAATGTTCGAATAATCCATATTTAATATCCCGTTTGCAGCAACAGAAAATATTTTATTCAATTAATCACAAAATCATTTGGAATTTCTTTTTTCTTATTTATTTTTATACTAAACCATTATTTCATAGAATGCACGACATTGGCACAGTTTCAACAGGAAAACAAAAAATAAATCATAAAAATAAGAGACTTATCAGGGAAAAGACCAGGTTCTTGGCTGCGGAAAAATCGGATATCAATAAATTCTCAACCGCTTCAAAATTTATAACGCCCTCAGGAACAACGGTAGGGAAGCGAGGGAAAAAAGGACGAATGAAACCAGAATTTGAAAAGCAAGATCGAATTTTTGTGTGGCTGCATGTAAATCAAAAGAGTTTACTCAGCAATTTGCATTTTTATATTTGTCTGGAGAACCATCATTTTTTCATAACAATATGTGTTTTCGCGTCAGTTGAAATGATTTCAAGAGAGAGAGAGAGAGAGATTTTTCATCTTATATGGAATTCTTTTGCTAAACAATATTCAAATCACGATCAATCTACCGTTTGCTGTGCTGATGTTTTCATTTTGCACCAGATATTAGTAAGTTTTATTACGTGAGCAGTAAAGTGACAAGAATTTCGGTGCTTCAATCCAAGACGCTCTAGAACCCGGACCACTGACTAGGAGAAGGTGTCTTTGGATAAGTCGAAAGAATAAATTTTAAAACCCAGAGGGAATGAATTAATTGACTATAAAAAATTTATTTAAAAAGCAGGAAGAGTTAAAGAAGCATGTATAAAATACAGGGTGATCATAAATTATTGGATCAATTTCAAAAATTAATTTACGAAAACCCTGTAATGTAGCAACTTTTAAATGAAATAATTATTTTTTTAATGAGAGAGTAGCTCAAAACTTTTTTTCAGATAAGTAACTATCAGTTTACGGCGCACTAAATCTGCTTCAGCGGGAGGTTCCCAACGAAAGTCCCAAAATGTCTACCGTGCAGCAGAAGGCACATCTTACGCGTCTCTGGTTCCACGAAAGTAGATAAATTGTATCAGTTTAAAGATGTTTTGCCTACAGTATCAAAATTGTCAGTTTCCAAGTAAGAACTCCATCAAGCGTTGGTATGATCAATTTAAGGGTACAGGAAATGTCTCAGACGAAGTTGTTGAACGAGTGAGGGAGGCTTTCACTCCTAATTGCTCATACCAACGCTTAATGGAGTTCTTCCTACGAGACCGACTCCATTCGTGGGAGGAGCTGTCGTAGAACCAGAGACGAGCTAGACGTGCCTTTTGCTACAAGGTAGCCATTTTGACACTTGCGTTGGGAATCTCTCACTGCAATAGTTTTGGAGCATCGTAACGGTGAATTATCTATCTGGAAAAAAACTTTTTGAAATATTTTCTCATTTAAAAGAACGAAGTTGCTACATTATAGAGTTTTTTTTAATCAATTTTTAAAATGGGAGCAAAAACTTATGACCACCCTGTATATTGCTATTTTTTCTTCAATCTTATTCATATGCGTTGGACATATTAACCCTTTATATCCTGATTGTATTTAAAAGTACCTCTTTGTAAGAGCTTATATCTTCGAAGGTACCCACCAGGACACGAAGAGTTTAGTTTTGACAGCAGGCAGTAAACGACAACTGAAAGCAGGAATTAAATTATTTTAATTATCAATTTAATTATTTTGATTAATTAATTAGAAGTTTTTTCCTCTTTCCTAGGGTTATTCTGCACCAAAACTAATCTAATGAAGTAAAAATAAAATTAAAAGTTGTTGAGAAATTATTGGGACATCCGGAAAGTTCTGCGGTTTTGGTTTTTGAAATCGAAGCGAGTTTTCTTCTAGTTATTTCGACACTGCCAATAAGGAGTGACAATTATTGAAGAAAATATGTAAATTCGATCTCATCTGCTTTCACTGCCTGATTCTAGATTGTGTTGTGGCATAATTTTTGTTTCAGGGCAGTTCTAAAAAGGACGAATCAAAAAAGTTCACTTTCGTCCTATTATGCTCTTTTATTTAAAAAAGAAAAAAATGCTAGCCAGACAGCTCGTATAATTTGTACTGTATGTGGGCAAAGTGCTGTTTCTGATGACCCAGTTCGGAAGAGATTTGAGAAGTTGAAGCGCAGAAATTTCAGCCTCGAAGATGATGCCCGTTTTGGTTGACCATCCTCTGTAAACGAAGCCCTATTAAAAGAACTATCTCTGAAGGTCTACGTTACGCAGTTCAGAAACTATCACACAGACTAAATATTTCAAAAAATACAGTATATGGTCATTTGAAGGAGAATGGGTAGGTAAGCAGCTCCGTTTTATGGCTGCCGAATACTTTCAGAATATGCTTGCTAAAATTTCGGCAAAATGATTCCCTGCTGAAACAAAATGAAGAACCTTTTTTCGGTACAGCTCATTATTGGAGATGAACAGAACACTGTACAATATTGTTACAAGAAAAATATCGTGGTATAAACCAAAACACTTCCCCAAGCCACATCGAGAGGTGTCTGCATCCAAAAAAAGTAATGCTTTGTGTATGGTGGGAGTACAAAAGAACATTTTTTATGAATTGTTGCCACCAAATCAAATAATAAATTAGGAAAAATACTGTTCCCAAATGGTAGTTTTAAAAGCAGAAATCGAAGAAAAGTGACCCGAATTAAACAGTTGTCGAGGTGTTGGCTTCTAGCATTATAGTGCTGGGCCCCACATTTCGATGAACGTGAGAAAAAGACTCATTGAATATGGCTGGGATGCTTTGTGGCATCCCTCATATTCACAAGATCTTACCCTCTCAGATTTTCAACACTCCATGTCACTTCAAAACTATCTGAGAAGCCAGGAGTTTACTTCTTTGGAGACTGTAAAACAGCACCTCGATAAATTCTTTACGGATAAACCTAAAATCTATTTTAAAAATGGAAATTTCCAGCTGCCGGAAAGATGGCAAAAGGTCAAAAAACAAAATGGTGCTTATACGATTCAATAAAATTTTCGTATATTTTTGTACTGCTTCATTGATATTTATCATCAGAAAACGGTAGGTTTTTCTGGATGACCCAATAACTCAGGATACAAAGTGTTATTGAGACCTCATTTTACGCATAATAAAAGTTAGAAAGAAAAATTCTTCAGAAGCTAACTTTTAAAAAAATTAAAGCTCGTTAATCTTTTTAACATGAACTATTTACTAATAAGTACAAATCAAGGAAATGCAGGTCATTTAATGGGACACTTTTACAATTCAGAATGACTTTTCTAGGAAAGACAAAGAGTTGAAAGACAGGACTATCCCAGCTAATCTGGGACATCTAGTCACTTTATATTGTTACGAACATGTAATATCGCTTTCCCACAATATTAGACTTAGGGTTAGAAAGAGACTTTTACAGAGGTTCTTGCTACCTATCGGATGATGGAGGCCAACGATCCCCAGCCTTGGCGACAATTTTTGGCAACAAAATAAAAGTCCATAAAAACGCTAGACTCTTCTCGATAGCTCTATTAGGGGCGGAGTTATACAGAATTTACTAGATGATTCTATGAGACGTCACATCTTGTCAGGAAAGGCGTATAAACCCGGAGTTGCTGAGATGAAACAATCGTCTTTGAACGTCTGCGGAGTTCGAAGAATCTCATAGGAGACCTGTTCGTTTGCGAGTTGGTCAGCTGTTAGACGCTGGGCGCTATTGTTCGTGCTATTGCTGTTCTTATTAGTGATTTGCTGTCTGCGTTGTTGCTAATTTGTGCAAGTGTTGCTTTTCTATTGTGCAAGTGCTGCTTCTCCATTGTGCAAGTGCTGCTTTTCTATTGTGCAAGTGCTGCTTTTCCAATGTGCAAGTGCTGTCGTTGACTTCCATTCCCACGGAATCCGATAAAACCTCTGTAAATGTCTCTTTCCAACCATAGGACTAATATGGCTGAGAAGCGACATTAAGAGTTCCCAACAATATGTATATTTGGAAGTTAAGGTATGGAACCTTCTCTACACTGAGAAAACATTTGCCAATATTTTGCTTTACGCACCAGAATGAAGTATGATAAATTTTCAGGAATATGTAGCTTTTTCCGGAAAGATGTGAAATGAAGAAACCCTATAATGTTTTCGTCAACGAACGCCCGTATTCGGCTAGATTTGGGAACCTCTAATGCAATTTTCCGGAAAAAATTTAAAAGATTCTAATGATCTACTACTACATCTTTTTTCAGAAATGCTGAATGCGCTAGAGTATTTTTCAAATTATTTAATTGCATAAGGTTATAATTCTTTTGTTTATATTTTGACCAGATACTCAGCACAGTACAGCAAGAACCCAGAGGTCAATAAAATATTAAAATTTCATTCTCTTACAAAAAATTGGTATATTTAAAGTTAGGCATAGAATTTAATTTGTTTTTAATAAATTTGGAATCTTTACTGCTGAAAGAACAAAAAAGACAATACTAGCCATTAGCATGATATAATAATAGTATTTTATGCAAATTAACCAAGTCGTGCTGACGTTCTGAAAAGATCTAAAAACTATAAGTGAAAAGAATAGAAAATTCCGATATTTTTTCATGTTTCACTTTTTCTATAGCAAATTTATGTTAAAATTCTTTCACAATTTCCAAATTATCTATCAAACAAACTATAATTTAGATATAATTAAAAAGAAATTAGTTAAAAATGCACAAAGCAATTACATTTTAATTGGCTTTTGTAACAATAATTCATTTACGAAAAACATGCATCAAACCAAAAAAATTTTGCATAATTTAAGAACCTATTATTGAATTTGTTCCCAAACGTCCTGGTATGAAATCAGCGGGAGTGATCTTCCCTAGACTTTCTCGTATACTCCCTAAAAAAGCGTAAATAAAATAAGTCAGCTTGAGGAAAATACGCCAAGCGGAAGTAAATCGCACCAAGCGCGCTCATTACGCAATATGGCCTTGCGTCATGGTATGATGAAAAATAATCCGAATTTGCAATTTAAACATCTTTTTTTCTACCGATTCAAACGAAAATTAGGCCCAGATCTACAATTACCAATTTCCATTTATCTAAGTCATTGCGTTTAGGAGTTATCGTGTTCATATGCATGCGAATATGCAGACCGACAACCCTTCAACGCATTTGATCCAAACTTTGATTCGGACCTACATTCCTGATGATAAAGTTCTGTACCAAAATTTATCTATCTAACTAATTAAGTTTTTGAGTTATCGTGTTCATATGAACAGCCAGACACACTTTTTTCGGATTCAGGGAGGTCTAAAACGTGGAGATTCATCAAAATCTCGAGTTCGAATTTTTTTGGCGATTACAATACTTTCTATTTGTATACTTCGTATACGATAAAGTAAAAAATAGTTCTATAAACAGAAAGGCATACAAACAATGATAGGCGCTTTATGAAAAATGGCGTCTGTTATTTCAAAATTTTAAAAAAGCATAAATAATCTGTATTTAATATCCTTTTTAGCATCATCATTTTTCGATTAATCACATTGAACCCCTTAGGATTGTGTTTTATTATTTACTTTCTTCCAGTAGCACACTTTCAGCAGACAGCCTCCCCCACCACCAAAAAAATGCAGCAAATAAGTAACTTATGATGGAACAGACCAAGTTCTGGGCTGGGAAAAGTTCGGTTATCAATAAATTCTCAACCGCTCCAAAATTTATAACGCCCTTCAGAACACCGAGAAAGAAGCCCGGAACAGGAAAAAAAGAGAATAGGAACGAAACCAAAATTTCAGAAGCAGATCGAATTTTTGTGTGGTTGAATATAAATCGAAAGGGTTTCTTCCGTAATTTGCATTTTTATATTTGTTTGGGGAACCATCGTTTTTCATAGCAATCTGCGTTGTCGCACGCTCTGAACGGAATTTCAAAGATATTTGTTACTCTTCTTTTTAGAATTCTTCGAATGTATTGATTCGGAATTTCCCAAAATTAATCTTTCGTTTACTGCTCTGACGTTTTTATTTCGCAAAAGACTTTTCTTAAAGGCTTAGTGTATATACAGTGCATCGTAAAATGAAAGATTTTGATACGCAAATATAAACTGTTCTTTGATGCATTTGGAAAAATGTAATTATTGGATATTGTCGATAGATGGCGCCCCGGAACATTTAATTGTAATTTTGTAAATATCAATTAACCAGAATAGTTGATTGTAATTTTTGTAAATAATTAACCTAATTTATTGTATCATTAATTTGAAGTCTGTTCCGGACATGAAAAATATAGTATTAAATTTAACTCTCTTTTAAATGTAATTTGAATAGCTTATTAAGGGGACATACGACTGTTAAACCTCGAAAATTTTCGATTTTATGAAAAAAATATTATAGCATTTCCTTGTCTTTCCTGAACAATTTTAAACAACCCGCGTTAAAAAATTCCCATAATTATGAAAGTTATGAAGGAAAATGTATCAGCTATTCAACTAAACATTGAATATGGTCATATTTTTAAAGCGCTATATCTCAAAATGGGGTTTTTTTTATATTTCGCGCACGATATCTCAAGAACTATTGAATATTTTTACATAAAAGTTTTAGCGAACATGTATTTTGCTATGTTCTACAAATTGAACCACATTTTTGAACATATTTCTCTAAAGAAGTGTTTTGGGGGGTCAGAAAAGTTGAAATTTTATTTATTTTAACATTTTTATTTCAAATTGGTATATAAAATAGGAATGAAATTTACATGTTAATAAATTGTGGTTCAGTTTCTTAAACAGACTGTTCGGATTACTTAGATACTCAAAATATTGTGTTTAGATAAATATTTTATTCGTGATCATGCTCACAAGGTGACTTTCTCATTTTTTTCTCCAAAAATTGTACTCATATTTATTACCATCACAAATGAATACATACGAGTATGAAGGTTTCAAAATGCGTGTACTATAAAAGAAAGAACAGATATTTTTCTAGAAAAAAAAAGTGAGTTTGTGAATTGCAA
>BGPR01000316.1:39266-50093 GCA_013235015.1 Araneus ventricosus | reverse complement strand
GTTTCAAAGATAAAATGTGTCGAATTTTACAGTTTTCCACAATTTTTTCCGAGATATAAGAGTAGCAGACGAGATTTAATTAATTTTATGCATACCAATACAAGCTGAAATTGTTATTAATAAGTTTTATTCTAAAAAAAATAGTAAATTTCATACTGTTGGGTTGTCATTTACTATAGATAAAGTAAAAAAACACAAGATTCAGTTATTCAATCTTTTCGTCTGAATTGTTTTAAATATTCCTTGTTCTGGCATAGAAGCGTTCATAAATTGCACAAAGAAAGAGAAATATAATTTTCAACGGTCACAATGAGATGGACATAATAAAATTGCATTTTATGTCATATGTCACTGAAATAAATTTAACAAAAACAATTTTTAAACACTCGTTTATTAGTGTGCTAAAAGATGGAATTTTTTAACTTAATTATTTTCTAGTTATTAGCCTTTAATTTAAACAATTCATTATTATGTATATTATAGACTCATGAAACAAAATTTTTAAATGGTGGCACAAATCATATAATAAAAATCTAATCTAATTAATCAATTAACTGATAATTCACTTCTGAAAATATTAAAATATACTATTGTCATCGAGAACCAACACGTGTAAACAATTTCAGAACTCTAAAACATCAGAAACCAGCGAAAATTCGATTACAAGATCCATCTTTACAAGCATGGAACAGGTCAAATTAAATAAAAGTGTTCAAAAAACAGCAACAACCCTGCCTCTGATTTACATTCTAGCAGTGTTCCTCAAAACTATATCTTGGTTAAATCAGGTGCCTGATACAAAATATTTACCGATCTTTTGCTCGTTTTTTACAATCTCACGCGCAGTCATCTACCCGTATTTTACTATTTAGGGGTCAGATTCTTTCCTACCATAACGTTCATATGCCTCGTATTTCACTTAGCAAGCACAGGATTTCCTGATGTTTAGAATAAACAAGTAAATAACAAACATATCCTCCGAATTCCGTAAAAGAACGCGTTTCATTTCTTCAAACTTTGCGCTTACGATTCTAATGTACTGCATCACCCTTGTAGCGCAATTCACGCCAAACAATATTTTCTTGGGCTCTGCATTTTTTCTTGTTCATTAATTTTTCTGAATTACTTGATTATGCTCCTGTTTCAAAATTCATTGAAGTTTTGGGGCATTTTCAGTTTATTGATTGTATTTGTTACGTCTTTTTGAAGTTTGTGTTACCACTGCACCCTATTAGCATAAGATGTTCTACAACACTGCTACGATATCTTCACGATATTGTGCTGCATTCATGCCGAATACCGAACTACATCGTAAAGAACAGCCATGTCGCTGCAAAAGTGGCCATTTCAAAACAGAAAATTCTTCAGAAAAGTGGAATTTCTGTCACATCTAGCCAAAATGAGAGTTGAAAAACGACTGCATGGCATTCGATGCTTTTGGGCAATGCGATTAAGTTCGCAATTTATGGTAATGAGGCATTAAGAAGGGGGGATTTATTTAATGTTTTATTAAGGAGATAGCCGGTTTTGTAGCTCGTTTTGGATATGGCCAGTTTTTCAACAATCTGAAATCTAAATAAATACGACAAATTGCATAGAAAATAGAAGACATAACAATTTTTGCAAAATATTATTGAGATAAGGAGGTATTCATTTTTACCAAGAAAAATAAATTCAATCAGAAAAGAAATCAGATTATCACATCTTCTCCAGGGTCGCACAAAATATTGTATGAGTCCACCTGAGGATTTCGTTCCCACCCTTCCTGTCCTATTTGTTGACACTCTTCCAATTCGGTCCAAAATGTGACATCAGTAATTTTGTACATCGTGAAGTTTTAGAGGATCACGATTAAGCCTGGAGTCACGATTCTAAATTTATTAGTCGGGATATTTTTCCCTCTCTTCGCAACTGGTTTTTTCTCACTTGCCTCAGATCTATAAAAGGGCTCTCCTTGCACAAATACTAAAAAAACTCTTACCAGAAACTAACTGTGAGTGATTCGTTTTGGGAACCGGATTGTAAATACGCCACATTTTTTATGTTTACTTAACTGCTGTGGTAATTTCTCACTGGAGTTTACCGGATTGTAAATAAGCCACATTTTTTTACGTTTACTTTACTGCTGTGGTAATTTCTCACTGGAGTTTACCGGATTGTAAATACGCCACATTTTTTTACGTTTACTTAATTGCTGTGGTAATTTCTCACTAAGTTTTATTCTGACAGTAGTGAAATTCAATACAGTTAAAAGTATTTATGATAAAGACAATAACTTTCTTTTTTGGCTCAAATGCCGCTGATCTGCTGTCTCCCCCTCTTTTTTATAAAGGCACAACGGACATTTCTGTGGTCTTTATCCCCCTCCCGTCTCACAGTCGTCTTGCGCATTCACTTTTATACATGAATCAATGAATTACTTTGGATAGAACTTACCATTCCTGTTCTACCACCTCTCGCTTCCATCCAGACGGATCTCTTTTACGCTACCGTATCTGATGAGGAAGAACTTAAACATTTTCTCCATCTTGTTCAAAAGTGAATAATTCAGAAAAACCAAGCTTGAAATTATAGCAGTATCCGCATTAACAGCTGTAAGCCTGCGTATGGCAAGGTTTCACGAAATTACTGCTGCGCTGTCTGGTGGATTTGGAGATGGCTGGTGTCCATTAGTGGAGATGGCCAGTCCTGCATCCCACCTTGATTTCGGGAGCATTTTAAGCATAGATAGGGCCAGGTTTTAAACATTTTCCTGTGGCCAAGTTGCAGAAGTGATCATATAGACTTAAAATCTGAAACGTATTTGTGAAAAAAATGGAGAAGGCCACTTTTGCAATTACACGACACAGATATCGTACAATAGTTTGTGCAAATAGGGTAAAAGAGCTGATAAATTCTACATTCGCATATAGAAATTCTCTAAGTAAATTTTAATTGTAATCGCATTTATAAAATACTTCAATTTTTATATTATATAATGAATGGGCTTAAGGATTCTTTTCTTTCTTATGATCTTCAATGCGACTCAACAATCCTTTTTATATCGTTTTTACCCTTTTACGATTTTTGTTTTGACCTTTTATTTTTCATTAAAAAAATTCTATTTTTTATACTCTTCTAATTACGCGGAGTTTTCTAAAGTTTTTTATATTTATTATTTAGAGAAAGATCGAAACTTTTCGTTTTGCATCTGAAGATTGAATTTTATCCCATCTAGTTTTAATACCATTTATAAAAATTGATCACAAAATTTCAGCTATACACAATTTTTACTTTTGTGGTTCAGTCATGGAGAGATATTTTTCTTTGCTTGAAAAAAGACATGATAACTTATCCACGAGAAAAAAATATGTTAAAAACATGATCGCTACGAAAAAAAACCATACTCCCTATGATTTTGTCTTTTATCATTGCATAGAACTGCAAGTTTGGCTTTTGGCATTACACATAATACTGTTACAAAAATCGTCACCCAGTGGGTGTACGGTGAAAACAGGCCAACAAAAAAGACATTGAAGAACGGCGCTTTATTCTACGAACATTCCAGAAAACACGAAGCACAGCTAGCAAGCAATACATCACTTGTACAAACTAACACAAGCAGATAATAAATCACTAATAAAAATAACAACAGTATTATCAACAGAGCTCAGAGTCTATCCAGATTTCGGTTCTATGAGAGATAGATACATAATTCTTCAATTTTCAGGAACCTTCATTTTGTCACCAAGGTTAGGGGATAATGGCTAGGCCTTCCCCGGCACATGATAAAGCCTCTGTAATGTTTCTTTGCAACTGTAAGACTAATAACGTTGCAGTGAAACGACATAACAGGGTCGTAACAATACCAATGGAATTCCTGAAATATTAATTGTTTACACTTGGCCCCAAAACGCCAGGCATCTTGTACAGTGTCTAGACATTCTCTCGAATTCCTTGGTTTCCTATACTGCCTGTAACATATTTAAGGAAAAAGTTCTATGATTAAAAAATATCCTTTTTTTACCAGATGTTTCTTTTCTTCTTAACTGCTCGTTGTTTTGCCTCACTATTTTTCCATGTTATGATTTGAGTTTTTTCTGGTGCTGATTATACTGCGCCTAACTATTTTTAATATCTTAAAACAGAAAGAATAGTTCTAACTGTTCTGAAATGTTTAACCATTTAGATTCTGTTGAAACAACTTTCTTTTCCCTCCCCCCAACAATTCTCTGACCAGGATCTTTTTAGCCACCCTTTTTATGCATATGAAATTTTATTTCAAAAGATATAAATAAGTTACATTTAATTTTCTTTCCTCAGTGCAGAAAATTTTAAAACATGAAAAGACAGAAATGTTCCTTAAACTAAGGAAACGGCTGAAATATTCTGAAAGAACATGTCTGTCTTTTCTTTAACCTGCAGTACTTAATAAAAACTAATTTTATACTGTGTGAGTTGTTTCCAAAGTGTACAAAAGAGAATATTTCATTTTACTTCATGTACCTGTTCGTTCATTTTTTTTATCATAAATTTACCAAGACAGGAATTTATCGAATTTCGGTTTATTTCATAAAAGGCCGCCATATTGATTTACATTTCATTAAATCTCGACGAAACATCTGCGATCTTTTTAAATGAAGTTTAATATATTTTTTCTTTAGAAAGTGCATTTTCCCTTTTATCTGTAAACACCTATTCCAATCACAAAAAGATGGCGATAGGGTTGGGGGGGGTATGTTCCATGCCCGCATTTGAATAAAATCTTTTACCCCCCCTAATTCCCTCTTCCTCCCCCCTTTAAGTAAAGAGTGAAAAAAAAAATCGAAAACGCGAAGAAACTTCCTGTATTGGAAAAACACATTTCTCCCCTGACTTTCCTCTTCCTGTTTAGCAAACAATAGCGAACGTCGGGCAAACTGGATTAGGAGTCTCATTTCTGTCATATTCGATGGTGGATGGATGCAGGTATGCTCATCAGATGCGAAAGACACAGAACAGAAGCAAGAACATTCTGTAAAGAAGGAACAATAAAAGAGAAGAAAAGCAGTACCGATAGATGTTCATAAAATATATCTTCCGCTGTAACAGGAAATTATTTTAAGAATCGTCTGCTTTTTATTTTACCTTCCAGATATAACGGAATTTTTTTCTGTTTTATGCCATTTTTATTTAGTTTATAAAAATATTCTAGTATTCTTGTGAAGTAATTTACTGAGGAAAGAAAAAAACTGGCGAATGAAGCCTAAAATAGTCTGGAATTAACTTTATGAAGAGCAAAGGTTGCATTTTTATCAAATGAAACAAACTTTTTAAATTTCTACCTTTATTTCTGCAATAGCTTAATCAATAAACGGATTTTAGTGTTATTACAAAAATTCTGAATATAATTTTTATTGTTATCGTTACTTGTAGTATTTCATCTCAAAAAGCATTCAACGGCAGAGTTCATAAGTCCTTGAAAAAACCTAACGTTAATATATAACCGAAATATAAATAACAGTAAACCATTTTTTTTTATTCTTTTTGTTCTGATAAACTGTTTTTTTCCGGTTATTTTTTCTATCCTGCTTTTAACCGTTTTATTTTTAAATCCCACAATCGGGTAAAGAAAACGGGAAAATTAGTTTTAGAAAAGAGATAAATTAAAGAAATTTGGTCAGTATTCAATGGACGATGGTTTTTTTAAGTTAAAAATCTATATTAATATTTCTAAAGTTCTAATAACTTTATTTAAGGCGGTTAAACAGTAAACTGGTTATCGGAGAAGACTAGAACAACTACAAGCTCTTTGGTCATCGCAAGATGAGACAGTAGCCAAGAGTGGTCCGATGGAGCTTGAAAGTTCGTTTCGGAACGAACTGAGGCTTTTCTTTCAGCAGCCTCTGCTACCCAAGTGGAGTGAGATTTTTTTGAGGGGGGGGGGGGCAGAGTAAGACTTGTATGCCGGTTTATCATTTATAGTCCACAAATATTTATCTTTGGACGGAAGTTTTGTGGCTTCCAAAAGATTGGTATCATCTTTGAATGATACTGTTTGTGTTGAGAGGGGTCGACTCACGGATCAACGCAGAATGAGATTTTATGAATAGATAGGACTATAAATATTGACAAGTTGGATTGATTTCCTCTAAATATAAAAATAAAAATTTTTGTCTACAAACATTGCTTCTTCTATAAAAAAAAGGCCGAAAACCGGTTATGTTGAGCGGTTATAACGGCCAGGTTAAACCGGAATGACCGAAAACTGATTTTTTTGTTATAACCGTCATACCTACCTTAAAATCAACTTTTATATGGAAAGACAGAAGAAATGCACCTCTTCAACACTATTTTTGTTCAATTTAGTAAAAGAAACTTTTTCTACTTGTATTTTTATCACAAATTTCAAAAGTAAGATATGGTTGAGTGTTTAGTTAAACTTTAAAAAGATTAAAGGAAACATTTTTATAAAATATAGCAAATTTTTAAAAAGTTTTCTAGTGCTTCTTTTTTCAATAGTTTAAAAAGTGTAATAAATTTTATATCTTATCTTAGTTGAATCTCCCCATTCCTTATGCAAAGTTACCAGATATCTCCAACTATCCGACACAGTTCCGTTTATCGAATCTTTCTCGCAACTGGGATAATGTCCCCTTTTGAAAGAAATGTTTTAATTATCTTAATTTTTACTGCATAATGAATAGCTTGTATCAAATACAAGATTGACTGGGTTTAATTTAAAAAATGTACCTCCTGTGTGTGTGTGAGTGAGTGCGTGTGTGTCTGTGTATGTGTGTGTGTGAATAAACATTCCTAGTTTTCTCTACACATAGAATATGGTCCTTCTATGCAAGAACTATGAGTCGTTATTCCTCTATAAGAACGATAATACTTTATTTAATTTTTTTTCAAAAAAAGTATAATTTTAACTAATGCAGTTACCGAAATAATATATTCTCACATGAATAATTTATACACAATTATTTTGTGCCATTCTCTCTGTTTGATCCTGCTTTAAAGCTTTGCAGATCAAATTTAGAGTAAACCTTCTTGTTTGGAACTGATGTGAAATGGCTAGACAATAAAACTGAACCAGTAACCCTTCTTTCCAAATGTCCACATACGAACATGAGGAATTTTAACTCCAACAACTTTAACAATTGACATGCATCAACAGTTTTTAAATAATTTACTTCTTTTAACGGTTTTGAAAAAATATCGTTTTCATTTATCTCTAAGAAAAAATCCCACCCTTTCAGTAGGTGCATTATTCGTTTACGAAACTTAACTGCAGATGTTCTGCACAGTTTAGAATTTTCTTTATGTCTCTATTTATTTATATAAATCTTATTATAATAAAAATATCTTATTCATTTTCTTAATCACAAACTCTTTACTTACATAATTTATAATTGATATTAGTTAATTTCAGCTTCTGCAATCAAGTTTATTGAAAGTTTCTGCAATCAAGTTTATTGAAAGTTTCTGCAATCAAGTTTATTGAAAGTTTCTGCAATCAAGTTTATTGAAAGTTTCTGCAATCAAGTNNNNTGAAAGTTTCTGCAATCAAGTTTATTGAAAGTTTCTGCAATCAAGTCATTTTCACGCTGTTATTCGGTGATTTTCCTCATACGCGTTATAGAAGTGCAGTGTGCAAGGTTAATCTATAGATAATTTAAACTTACCAGAAGCATAACCCGTTAATGCCTAGTGTACCTTTTTAGGGACGCTCCTAAAACTGCAACACAAATTGAACAGGAATTATTTTTAATAATTTATAACATCAATTTATAACATAATAAAAATAATATAAAATAATAAATTTAATAACATAATAATAAATTTAATAATAAATTTTAATAATAAATTTATAACATAATAAATAATATATAACATAATAAAAATATATATAACATAAATTTTACGAAAAGGTATTTTTGAGTATTCGTTTCTTTTCTAATCAGTTGATGGTAGAATATATCAAGCATTCGGTTCATAATGTAGCCTCTTTATTTTCAACTCAGACTCGGAAAAATAGGTTTTGTAATGTGAAGAAGAAAAGGGTAAGACTTTCCAACAATGTTTCAGTTATAATTTACTTGCATTTAACAAATATATCAGTAAATGCAATTGTAAGAATATGTTTCTTCTATTATTATTCCAGATAACTTTAGATTTTGATGGCTTTATTTGCATTAATAGGACTCTCCCTACAGTAGGACGTTAGGTGTAGGAAGGCACTAAAATATAAATATATTAGGAGGGATGTTATTTAGTAATTTTTAGCTTATTTCGCGACATATAATATTAGTGTACAAAATATAGCTGAAAAAATACGACATGGGCATTAATAGGTTGAATCAGTTAGCAAACTGAAACAAAATTACGAGCATTAAAATCCCGATATCCGGGTTATCAGAAATGCCCGTGAAATCGCAAATCCAAAAATCACGTACTGTACTACACGGAAATAACCGCGCAGACAAGACTTTTTTGCAACGGTATCCCCACTTTATTCTTTTTATCCTCCTCAAGATCAGTGATTAATTTTAGATGTGGCAACAGCTTCGTCCTGAGTGCGCTGTCTACCTTGCTCATGCGTAATGGAGAGCTGAGTACTACAAAGGCTAAAGCATCATCTCTCATCTCTCTCTCTTTGCTCTTGCACTTGCTTTACGTTCCTGTTTTCGACATGTTAATTCAATTATCATTTACCTTACTTTTACTTTCATCTTGTTAAGTTTATTAAAGTTATAATTGTTATCGTGAGTTAGTTCTTTCAGGGTTGCTTGATGTTTCCTCACACCTGCACGAGCCAGTATATGCAACCTGTCAACGGTGGTGTGTACCTTTCCAAGTTACCTTGCCCAGTGAGATGCAGTAGCTACTCTCTGTTGTTGTAACTTAAAGTTAATTGTGGTCCTAGTGCCATAGACTATAATAATGACCATGTTCGCCTATTGACCACCGCATAGATTCAAAGTAGCATCCTTTACATTTGGTTTGCTAAATAGAACGCCAAAATTAAAATTAACGGGTATTAACAATATTAATTACGATATTGTTTGCCTGTGTCTGCCAGGTGTATTACACCCGAACTCGCCGGTGCGAACATTGCGCCCGACGGAGGGTTAACTTTAATAAAGAACATAAATGAAGACTATAATGAGAGTTTTGATTTCTTTTGACACTCAAAACATTGAATCTTATGGAGAATGAATGTTATAGAGATAATTATACGATCATATAATAAAAAGATAGCTCAAGTGGATAGCATCGGGAAAGCTGATTATGATCTTGTATTTAAAAGTGCAGTATAAACCCCTGTGAACCGAACTCGGGTTATTCGAAAAGCTTTGGAAATCGCAAATCCAAAACGCGCGTACTGTACTGCACAGGAATAATCTCGAACACGAGATCGAGCTTGGTTATGGCTACCGAAGAGGTGGACCCTCGACAGTAAAAATACAATTTTAACTTTAATGGAGAACATAAGTGTAGCTAAAAAGAGAATTGTGAATTCGTTTTACACTCTAAGCATATGAGAATTAGATAGTGTAATTAGATACAAAATAGCTGTGGATGTTCATGGCTTAACGGAAAAATTCGTTTTACGAAAGCCTTTAGTCCAGTTAACCATTTACAATTCTTTACATGTTTCGTTATGAAAATTACTAAATTTATTTCAAAAATGAGTATTAGACATGTAGCTGATCATAAATATATAAAAGAAAAATAATTGCCATTTTTTATTTTCAAGAAATCTGTGATTTCATAGTGTAACCAATGAACGATAACGGGCTATTTCTAATAAGTTATCATCGAAATGCAATTTAAATTATGTATTTAATTTGTATTAATATACGTGAATATTCATGATATTCAATGTTCATAAAATTCAATATTACTTTCGAAGATTCAATTTTAAAAAAATATAAATTTGTGCAAGAACCCTCATCATTTTGTTTCTTTTAGAGATCGAAAGCAATTTAGCTCTTCCAATGCCGATATCTTTCTGAATACTAATGGTATTGAACTGGAATTTTTATATAAGTTGGCCTATATATCTGGCTCTTATGAAAGAAAAATTACGCTACGTTTCGCCAATGCGCAGTAAATGCTCAATGTGTGGTTTCACTGCGAAACCAATGAGCCCGAAAGGGTTTTGACCGGGATTGCATTGTAATTCAAGCTGACTGGAAAAGAGGCAATGGCAGAGCCTAAGCAAACTTTGTTTGGCGTGAATTACATTGCGAAGGTGACCCCGAACAACAGAATCGTAAACGAAAAGCCGCAAGAAATGAAATGCGTTCTGCTCACGGCACCCGCAAGAGATGTTTGTTATTTATTTGTTTACCCTAAACAAAAGGGAAGCGTGTGCTTGCGAACGAAATGCGAAGCACACGAACGTTACGATAGGAAAAGACCAGAACCCTGAATAGTAAAACACGGGTAGATGACTCCGTGGGAGACAGTAAAAAACGGAAGTTCGGTGAATATTTTATATCGGGCAACGGACTTCACCGCGGAACTACAGCTTGGCGGAATGCTTCAAGAATATAAATCAGGGGGAGTTTTTTTCAGCTAAATACAAATATTTGTGACTTCTTATGCAACAAATGAAACATAAGACGGGTTTTACAGTGTGCAATTATTGTCCATCTCATTGGGAATGGCGAAAGAGATTCCATCAAATTCCGAGTAAAATTCGAAAAAATGCGATTCCCTTTAAGAAGGAGTTTTTCTCCTAAATGCAAATATTTAAGGCTTCTTATACTATAAATGAGAGGGGTTTTGGAATGTGCAATTATCGGTCATTTCATTGGGAATGTCAAAAGAGATTCCATGAAATTCCGAGTAAAATTC
>BGPR01000316.1:0-39024 GCA_013235015.1 Araneus ventricosus | reverse complement strand
ATTGGGAATGTCGAAAGAGATTCCATTGAATTCCGAGTAAAATTCGATGAGTGCAATTCTTCTGTAATAAATGTATGTGGAGCTTAGAAATACTACTTTTTCCGCTAAATACAAGTAAAAAACTTCTGTTTGGAAAAATATAGAGATTTTGATGAGAATTGCAGCCGTAAAATTAAACTTCTTTATTGTAGTCGAAACATTCCACTTGAAGACAATAAGGTACTACATGAGAAAACAAGATTAATTTGACATTTTAAGTAGTAAAGTCACCTTTAAATCCATGTCACAGGTCACAGGCAACGCGTAAAGCAGAAAGAGAAAAATAAAAAAGAGAGCATGGGAACTCGTCAAAATTTTAAATATAGTAGAACCGCGAGAATCCGAACCCCAGGAATCCGAACATCTTTTTTCTAAATTTTCTGAAAAGGTTTTATTAAAAAATGAAAGAAAATAACAATTGGGAATTAGAAACACAGTTAATGTTTATTCCTAACTAAAAAGAAACATTTGAATTGGCATTTAAGAATGAATACAACACCTTAATTTGTTGAAGCAAAATTGGTTATCTTCTTACAACCTAAGAAACTAAACCTGCTTGACAATGCGAACCGCAGTTAGCTCATTTCCGCACTCTTTTCACAGAGTACCCAAGGTCAATACTCTACTGCATTTGGTATATCAAGAGTATTTTACAGAATTTTCCGGATAATCCGAATCTCTTGTAATCCGAACAGAGGTCAACCCCAATTAGTTACTGATGTGTTGTGCTGAGCTTGTACTTGTATTTTACTCATTTGGATACACTCTGGGGGATCCTCTTTTTAAATGCAGGGGAGTCTCCCTATAACGAAATCGCTTGGTTCCAGTTGAAAACTTCGCTTTAGAGAAAATTTCGTTATATGGAGATTAGAGATTTTTGCAATTATTTAAGTAAATGTTACAAACCTTTTAGTACGTGCGATAAGTTCAAAAATATTTAATTATGACTTTCAATTAAAAATGAAGAAATATTTATTATAAATTTCTTAAAATTATACCAATTTTTATTGTATAAATAAAATGCTCAAAAGTGAAGACAATTCACCAATTTAGAGAATTTGTACTAGTACGGATAAACATAAAATGCGTATTGTCACATCCATTTGCTGTTTCCACCCCCACTCCACCCCGATTCTTGGATCTTGACCCGTAGACATGTTGCTCCCTTTTTAGACACCCAGGTCCCCACAACTGCATTACCCTTCATATAGCATTCTATTGTTGGTTATCGCTGGAATGAACAATGCGAGTGGTTCCAGAAACAGGCACGTGTGAGCGATTTGTTTGCACAGAAATTAGCAACTTTCTTCAAAAATGACAAAAGTCGAAAAGATATAAAGATCTGAAAAAATTCATTATAGGGAGACAATCACTTCGTTATATGGAGAATATTTTGAATGTTATATAACATTTCGATTAAAAATTTCGTTATAGGGAGAAATTCGCTGTAGGGAGACTTCGTTGTAGAGAGACTCTACTGTATTTTGAATATTTTTAATGTTGGCTCCAGATCTGACGATTGAAATCGAACAAAATTGAATTGATTTATGGTTCTCTTTAAATGTACTATCCATTGGTGGCGTATTTGGTTGCTTTCTTTCCCTAGTGTGTGTGTTTTGGTGTACTCAATTTACTTTCTTTGTTGCCCCTTTATTGCAGTGTTTGTAATGTTTTGTGCTGTGTTTCTGATGCTTTTGTGTGTGTCGTGTCATATTGCCTTTTTTGTATTTATTTCGCATCGGCCTGCTGAAGACCTTACACCCTTTCGGATAGGTCGGACCGATGTGGGTTTTAAATAAATAAAAAAAAACAAATTAGTTCGGGTTTCCGGGGTTCTACTGTATAAACAAAAGGGGATTTCCCGAATAGGGGTTCGAAAAAAAAGTTCAAGATTTTCGCGACTCTTTAAGTTAAAGAAGAAGTGCTTTGAAGTAAATTAGCAGACCGTTTATGTTTAAAAATTAAGCGGCGTTAAAAAGAATTTAGTTTAAAGATGGGAAAATTTATAATTTATTACAATACAAATAATTAGGAGATCTTTAATTATGGTAAGGAGACGTAAGACGGGTTTTACAATGAGAAATTATTGTCAGGGACGTGGCGAAGGTCTCACATCTGGGGGGGTGCGAGATCCAAAAAATGCCGACTCTCATGGATGAAAAGACTTAAAAGACAAATATTTTTATAGTGCCTAATATACATACATGTTCCTGCTATGATGCATAATATCATTTTTAATGTTGGGGATACGAACTATCTAAGGGCTCAAACAAAGACAAACGACCTACCTTCAAATATCACATTAAAATAATAAAGACAAAATTTAGCTCAGCAAAGGCACGATTTTATTCCCTCCTCGGTAGGAAGTCCTAACTCTCGATGGAAAATAAACTCGTCCTCTATAAATCACTTTTGGGACCATTCATTAGCTGTGCTTTTCCAATGTATGTGTGTGGGTGCAACCCATCAGAAAAACTGGGAGCACTGCAAAAAAGATATCACAAATATCCTCAGAAACTAAATTTATTCGTAAAGATCTAAAAAGCAAAACCATTTGGGATTTATTTAAAATATTTGAGCAAAATGGATAATAGATATTAACGAAGCCGCAAGACAGATTTCAGTGCGTGACCCTAGTATAGGAACAGACGCAGAGCAAAGCGCTCTTTAGAAGCACCCTCACCTCAAGACTTTCTGAATCGCCATATAGCCTGATTTAACCAATATAATCAAAAGGACATATCAGCAATATAGTACAATTTTATTAATATAAATTATTGCATTATCACTATAATTACTTTGAACTGAATTTTATTTCTTACCATCATTAAATTCAATTAATCATAAATAATACATTCTGATACATAAATAATATACATACATATAATATTTAAATAATATGAATAATAATCAATCCTTAGGTGCTTAACATATCATGCCACTAAAATTTCATTCATAGATGTGGAAAATAAAAAAAATCATAGTCTAAAAGCTCCCTCCATTGGTCATTTGTTATTACTGAAATAATTATTGTAATTCAGGTATTTAAAATATTATGAAAAAAACATATCAAAATGTTCATTTTTTAAAATATGCAAACTATAAAAATATCAATTTTATTAATCTTTAATTTTTTACATTTAAAATTTGAGAATTATTTTATTTAGAATCAAAAGTTTGAAATGTTTCTACAGAGTCGGTATTTGGCCAAATCATTATTCGTTGTATCACTAATCTCGGTGTTAAAAAAAATTGCTTCTAAATTCAACTCAATTTGAATTTCAGTTTATTATTATTATATACACGACATTGGAACGGAAAAGGTTATTTTATTTCTCATCCGAGTACTTGAAAAATCGTAAACATCCGCAAATATATATGCATAAATTTGCAGAATTTTTTTACATCTATTAAAACAAATCATGTTAAATAAGCAAATAATTAATGCAACAAAAAGCAATGTAAAATAATGAAAAGCAATGCAACTTGCCTAATTCGAAGCTAATTTAGAAAATATTTGTGTAAAAGTGAATACAGCATGAGAAAACGGTAATTTTAACTAAAAAGGGCAAAAAATATCTATTTGTTTAAAATTTAACACCTTTAATAAAGAATACATAATTAATAAATAAACAGTGTGAAATTTTAATTAACAAAGTAATAATATTTATTGATATTTTTTAAATAAACTTACTTAAAACTTAAATTTAAAATAATTCAAAAAAGTGAGAAATATTTAGTTGCTGTTTTGATTGAATTCTCGAGTCAATAAAGAACCTTAAAAAGTTATTTATTCACGATCGATGAGCATACTAAGTAAGAACGAAAGCAATTTAGAAATATAAAAGAATTTTCAATTTTCATTCTTGACATATAAGTAAGCAAAATGAATTCGAACTACAGATTATATTTAGGCATTATGCATATAGAAAGTTTAAAGAAATAGAGAAAAAAAAAATCGAATTACTTACGAATTCGGATAAAAAATGTTTGAATTAACCAAGTTCCACAGTAATAATAATGATTTAAGTCAACTATAGTAAAGTAAGTTTGGGTGTATACAAATCGCACTGTACTATCAGCTACACTCCTGCTTCCTAGATTGAGATTTCTTTACGACTGTTCAAGGATAGTGTCCATTCGAGTTTCCTGTCCAATAAGAAGTTAGGAGGGTTTGTGATGCAAAAACAACTGCATTCCCCCGAGCATATATCTATCGGTCTACTTCCACCCCTTTTTTTCACGAATGGTGAAAAAACTATGAAATTACAGGATTCTCTTAAGCTGTCCTGCTCGTAAAGGCTTCCAGGGTTTAAAAGAAATTATTTTGTGTAGTTGTTTCCTTACGTGGTATATTTCAATGTTACTCGACATAATTATCAAGATTTTGGAAGAGAAATGCTTACATTTTACATAAGAGAAAGAACGCCCCCCAAAATGAGAGCTAGATATATTTTTCTAGCATTAAACACGTAGACGCACAAAAGAATATAATAAAGATGTTACAGAAAGATTAAAAATATATGAGAATTTTTTAAAATCAAAAGTGAACATATCCATTTTACAAAATTGGTTTTAGAGGTGGATATTTTTAGTTTTTCTAAAGAATTAAGAACTTTGGGTAATTTTACAAAGGGAAAAAAAGTTATGAGACAAAATGAATGATACTGCAACCTCGTATAGTTGGGCACTCAGATGAGAAAATTGTAACAAAAACGCTTTTTAGAAAAAGCGTATATGTTCACTTTTGTCAGAAAGCTCCTCATATGTAGTTCTTCAAAAACATTTAACCTTTCATTTTTAAAGATACTTTTTTTATGGCCATCTTTTCTTTTGAAATCTAGGGAATGCACATTTTTAATAGAGAAAAAGGAATATAAAAAGTTTCCAAACTTTATTTTCAAGCAATAATTTGTTGCTGAGGTCAGCGGCATAAGATTGTGACATTTCTTAAAATTCCTGAAACAGTTTAGCATTTGAATAATGTAATTATTATTAGCAGCTAATTACTTCACATATTTTAAGAGGCTAAATTTTACACTCTCAGGATTGAAGATGATTCAATGCAATCACTGAATGTTACTGCTAGTCAAATTTCTTTCTGTATAAAAAAAAAAAACGATAATAGAAAAAAAATTTATAGTAAAGTTGGAGGGAAAAGAAATTAATTCATATAAGCTTAGAAAGGAAAGGTTAAAATATGCAGCTTTTGAATGTTATTCAGTTGGCTGTAATAAATGATAGTAACCGCATAATTAAAGCATATGTTCACTTGAAGGAAACTGTTTCACGCTGAGTTAATATTCGTCTCCTGTTGTATAATAAATCGCATCATTATGGCTTGTACATCAAATTAAGAAAATTTTTATATTAAATAATTGTTTTTATAAATATATGATGAAAGCCAACATACTAAATGAATGTTATTAAAAAATTGTTAGCATCTCTCAAAGTTTTCTTAAATCTATATTATAAAAAATTTAAGTAATTATTGATTCCTTTTTTTATGTCGTGGAAAATTTTTCATAAATGTTTTCTTATATTTAAAAATATAAAAATGATATGCAAAATAAGCTCGGAGTAAACATTAAAATTTAAACTGTCTTTTCATTTTTTTTAATAATTGTTACTCAATTCTTCTATCGAATTAATGTTATTTTTTAAATTCTAAGATATTAAGAAAACGTAGTATTGATATTTTCTCTTTTAAATCATCTGAAAAGAAAAAGTAATAAAGACTTAAGATAGATGAGGATATTTGAATTAACACCTCTTTACTTTCTCACATACAAAAAAAAAGAATTATAAACCCCAACTTTAGAGTCCCCGATTACGAAAAAACCCCCCTTTTTTGGAATTATATGTCTGTCGCTCCGTTCGTCTGTAAACACAAGCCGATTTCGGGGTGTAGTCATTTTGTCGGCAATATCGACTTGCCGTGGTCTCCGATTTCAGGGTAATAAAACTCGGCAGATTAGACCTTGTGTCCAAGAACTTGCAGGGAAGATGACACTTTTATTAGGGAATACTCTAGAAAGTCTAGGGAAGAACACTGCTACAAAACAGAGACATCTCGTTTCTTTATTTTACTACAGAAGGGAAAATTTGCCTGAACCCCGGGCAGTTAACAATAGTCTTTATCACCAGGACATACATACCCCTGAACTCGGAGTCGGAACGGCTCCCTGTGGGTGACAACAATGGTCTGCAAGAGAATTTAAAAACCAACTTAGTAAATAAAAGTTCACTTTGTTTTTTTAGCGTTTCAATAAAAAATTCTGCAAATGTCGTGAATACGCAGAATAAAGTAATATGTTCGATTACTTTTTCAAAATTTGCCGACTCATTAGTCAAATTGCCGACTTCAGAAAAATCTGGGGGGGTGTTACACCCCCCCCACCCCCCCTTCGCCACGTCCCTGATTATTGTTCATCTCATTGTGGTTGTCGAAAAAGATTTCATTGGATTTCGAGTAAAATTCGAAGAGTGCGATTCTTCCATAAGAAGCGGATGTGGGGTTTTAAAATACTTCAGAAAGTAATGTTATTGTTGAGAAAAGTTGATTTGTGTCATATTTTCGTAGAAAAAGTCTCCATAACATTAAGGTACTAAAAGATATGCTTGTTTTCCATTAAACATTCTATGTCTTCATACAAGAAACTTCACAACTACTTTCATTTCAATGAAAGTAGTTGTGAAGTTCTGGAATTCCTACTTCTCATTCAGTTTTTTTATTGTTTAAATAATGTTTTCTTTTTACTATATAAAAGAATAAAAAACAGTTGTCTTATACAAAACTATCGTGATTGAATTAGAGATGGACTATTGAAAAAAATAACCGGTTTTTAGTTATTCCAGTTTATTAAACCTCTGGTTTAACATATAACATCTCCAAATAACTGGTTTTTGAAGCCACCAGTTTTTTGTTTTCTACTTTAAGGAAAAAATTAAACCCAAAATTTTATTTACATTTTTACAGGAAATAAACCCTCTGGCGAATAGCTTTCGTTAAATCCATTCATAAAAACTTTTGCAGCAATGTGTTTTGTCTATAAGTCGACTCTTCGAAATAGTATCATTCAAAGATGATACCAATCTTTCGGAGGTCACAGAGCTTCCGAACAAAGAAAAATATTTTTGAACTATAAATGACAAACCCAGCATACAAGTTTTACTCTGCACCGCCCCCAAAAAAACGATCACTCCATCTTAGGGTTACCATACGTCCCGTATATACGGGACTGTCACCGTATTTCAATACTCAGTCCCGTTTTTTCCCGTTTCCTCCCTAAACTCTGCGTGATTATAATTTTTAAATGAATTGCACTCAATTTTATAATTATGTGAAAGAAGAAAATGATACATAATTAAGATAGCAAAATTAACTTTAAAATATGACTGGACAAAAAAATATTAGCATTACATCTTTTTTCTTATTGTACGTGTTCATTTTATTCGATTGCTTAAACTTTATTGATTTTTTATCAGAGTAAAATAAACTATTCCCTCAACACTTTTTTTTTATCTTTTCTTTATTTAGCACTTAAATGTCCCGTATTAGTGCTTGGCAATTATGGCAAGCCTATCCATCTTAGTAGAAAAAGCTGCTGGTAAACCCTCTGATTCCTAAGGCCATTGAAATAAAGGGACCTTAAAATACGGGAACGTCCGAGTTCCTCTTTCAAAGATAAGGGAAATTCCCTTCCCTCCTCAAAAACCACAATGACAGCTGGCACTGTCCGAATTCTAAAAAAACCCTCCTTTTCCCCAACCCATCTGGGAAAAGCACTCTAAAGAAGAAAGTATGCGCAGCGGGTGAGAAATCAATCACACTTAACGAAAAGGGGTGGAAATTTCGCAGTGATATTCGGACGTTTCGGACGGCCAACGTCTTTTCCTTGAAGAGACGTTTGGGACGTTCCCGTATCGATAGAGTTAAGCCTCAGTTCGTTCGGAAACGAACTTTCAAGCTTCACCGGACTACTCTTGGCTACCGAATCATCCTATGATAACTGTTAGATTGCAAAAATTGCATCTACATCATTTTTCGGTTTTATCAGTATTTTTAAATATTTAAATCTTTGCCACCAAAGCTTCTTTCATCTCGTGTGGCATCTCTGGCAACTTTTGAAATTTAAACGGTAATTTTTAGCAGTTTTATTAAAAATCTAAATTTCTCTTAATTATTTACTTTGTAATCGACTTAAATATTAATTGTCTTTACTTTTTATGTCTTTTCCATTAATGTTTCAACTTTATTAATTTATAAATCATATTTATTCAACGGGACTATTTACAAGCCATCTTGTTCTGCGTATGAATTTTGGAGTTATTTGGCTTTGGCGTCTGACTGGAAGCGTTTTCCTTCGTGTGAAAAAATTCTTTTGTGATTGACTGAACAAGAGGTTGGTAGTTTATGCAGCTGCAGGCCCGAGGGCCGTTAGGCCTCTCGTGGCTTGCCTCGGAATTATTTTTTTCCGTTAATAATTTTCATTGAATCTTTTGGATCTGAAGCTAAAATATTTTTTTCGTTGGTATTCCTTTAAGGAAACAGTATGCGAAACAACTGTGATGGAAAGTAACATGTAATGAAGGTGTGTTCTACAGTGCAATTACAGAACAATCTGTGAATTAAGATGCTGTTCATAAAAGAAAGCAGTGATTGCTTCCTTATTTTTAAAAATACTCTGCTACTTAGTGGCATGAACACTTTTTCTCATCAGCGATCCTGATTAATGAGTGCGTATCACCTCTTTCAAAGCCTGCATTTTGTGTTTTACCATCAGCATATTCTCTCGTACATCGTAATAGTTTGTGCTGCAAGTCGATATAAATTAGTGCTTCAAGTTTCTGTTTTACGCTACAAGTTCTGCTGTGTGTGTTTTTTCCATCTTCAGCATTTCCGATTTTTTTGAATGAGTGGTACACGTCTAAAATTGCTGATGCAAAAATGAAAGTGTACATGAAAATTCTTCAAGTATAATTCTAGGTTGAATACAAGTCAGATTCATTTTTAAAAAAAGTGTGTTCAATAATTCAAGACGTTTTGTTATGTGGCACAGAACAGTCATCAATATGTGTTTTTTACTTATTGTCCTAATTTGCAATTTTTAGGCCTGCAGTTCTTATATATCTATATGTAGCTACAATTTTTATTTTGGTTAATATATGTTCAGTCCTGTGCATCAATACTGTATATGTCTAATTTTGTGGCAGTAATAAATTCAATATAAAAAATTGTTAAATAAAAAATACTTAAATTTAAAAACTTTGTTTTTCTTTAACATTTAAATTATTTTGTTCAAAGCAATGTACTAAAATGTTTTCAGCTATGCTTGCATCTTTGGCCAATAGACAGCAAAGGTAGGTGCATAATTAAGGTGCAGCTAAAAATTGTATTATTATTTGTATGTTTATATTTCAGCACCCAGTATTGATTTAATAATTTATATATATTAATCTAAATTTTAACTTTGGGCACCTATCTTGCATTAACGCTTTTTAATTAACATCCCAGCTACCAATAATAACCAAAGAGGGCCCACCCTTCGCCGTAAAGTTGTAAGTTTACCACTTGCCATAGTAGTAGAGTTTCACTGCTTGGCTGAAGATGGTGACTAATAAAAAACTCATAAATTGGTAGCTATCTTAATTTCGTTAATTTATCTCTTTTCAAAAGATAATTTCGGCGGTTTTTCTACCTGGTTATTGGGAAAAAAAACTGTTATCACTGGGACTGAAAAAAAACAGAAAACAAAATGGCTAATCGAAACAAAACAAATCGGTTTTCGGTTATAACGGGTAGTTTTTCTCATATCTAATTCAAACAACAAACAGCTTTCTTCCGCATCATCAGAGATTTGCATCTCCTTTCCATAATTCCTGTTTGCTCCAGTCACTTGCAGAATTCAAGTCAATTTAATATTTTAAACATTTTGTACTTCAACAAAAAAAACTAATTAACTTTGTGTACTTATGAAAAATTGTTGACTTAATAAATAAATTTTAAAAAACGACCAGATAGCGGCATATATATTTAATCAAAATTTAATCAAGTTAATCGTTAAATGATTATTAACTTCTTAAAATATTAAGATGTTGTCTAGTTATCGAAAACGCAGAAGGGTACAAAATATCACAACTCCAGCACATCGGCAAGTGAATGAAAATTATATTGCAATTTATCTTCACAAACATAAAACAATTTAAATAAAATGTTTAAAAATAGCTTTGAATAGAAATTAACCTTCCAGCGGGCGCGTCTGCACAAATTTTACGACATATCGTGCATCGTATTAAATAAATATATCGTGCTGTTTTACAAAAATAAATACAGCTTTTATTTATGTTATCTGTATTTATTAGCTTAATAGTAAACAAAGATTTTATAAATAAAAATTGCGCTTAAATTTATGAAAGAACGATATAAATATGTAATACGATGCACAATACAACTATCTCTTGCAAACGCCCGTCCGCTGGAGGGTTAAGATTTGAGTTAGCCTAATGAAAAAGCAACGTTGCAATACTGTAGGAATAGAGAGAAATTTTTTTTCTATATTGCAGCGATAAGCAGCTCTATTTGTCCGTGGTTCGAATACTTGCCATGGAATTTTAATTCAAATTATTATTAATTTTCTGGTCAATTCTAGATCTTGCTTAAAAGTCCGCTTTAAAAAAAATTGGTTTTAAAATGTTTTTTGATTTTCATTTCTTGAATAAAACAGAGGAAAAATACTTTGAAAAATCCTATTTTATTTTAAGTATGGTTTATAGCTAAAAATAGTTTGTTACAAACTGACAATATTGAGCTATGTTTCAGAAAAATAATTTCCTTAATTAAATACAATAATGACAAACACAGATGAGTTTTAATAAAAAAATAATACAGATAAGAAATTTCTTTCAACATTGTAGCATAAAATATGGTATTCTCAAGTGTACAAACAAAGCTAAAAAGATGCAGCCCCAAGTGAAAAACATCAATTTATTTATATTTTTTTTAGCTACGCTGAGGCTGCCATCTATATGTTGTAAATTGATTTAATAAAATTTTCAATATGTATCCTACTGGCCAAAACATGCACTAGAGATTCAGTCTTATTCTGAAGATTTTAGAAGACAAAATTGGATATGTTGCTTAAGGACAACACTGGGCCTTCAAGGGTTAACATTCTAGAATATTCTGCATGTGTATAAATGCCGAGTTTGACAAGTTGTGGTCAAGTTTTCTTGTGTTACGAGCTTGCTTCAAGCTAATAAATCTACTTTATTCTTTAACCCTAAGTCTTTGCATCTTCGTGAAAATATAAATTTTATTTTTAACTGTGTAAGGGAGAGTTGCGTTAAACCGGGTATTGATTCTGACACTTTTATTTTTCCTATCTAGCAAACAGTTACTGAAGTTATACTCTACTAGTCAAGAAAAAGGAACAGTCGTAGTGGCGTGTTGTAGCTGTTGAATGCATTGCATCTGTGAAGGTTTATTTGTTTTAAGAAATCAGCTCTCTAATGTTCGTTTGATTTTAAACTATCCTTACTTAATAATCATTATAGCTCTAAAGACTATATTTAGTTGAGCTTATTACACGTTTGCTAAGGATTTATACCCTATCAAGCAATAAGGATTTACTCTCAGGTTTGCGTAGACCGCGGTAGCCTAGTGGTAAGGTATCGACCCCGAAACCGGAGGGTCCTAGGCTCGAAACCCGATTCCGCTGAAGATCCGCCGTGTATGGGGCCCGTTGCACGCCAAATCATGCGTAGTGACCAAACGTCCTCCCGTTGGTATGGCGTGGAAGTTTGGAGAGGGGGTGCCAGATCAGGTGTCGTCCTCGTCATCTGACCGCGGTTCAAAGTTACGAGGTCCGTCCCAAAGTAGCCCTCGTGTTGCTTCGAAACGGGACGTTAATATAACCTAACCAATATAATTGCGGGGTTCAAATTAATTTTTTATACTTAACCTCTGCACTCGAGGTAAAACCGGGTACTCCAAGTGGAGTATGACAGGGGCAGTCAGTATTGATGATTCGTCCGATGAAGACGATAAAAACACATCAGACGTTGATTGTTTATATTTTAATAATGTATTTTATAATTCAAATAAAGAAGCAGGATTAATCCAATGTAAAAACTGTCTTAGCTGTGCCCACAGAAGCTGCAGTGGCGCGGAGGAAAACGAGAACTGCTTTACATGTGACTAACTAAGATTCTTAAATTGTCATATAAATTAAAAATGATTGCAACTTTTCCACTAAAAATCGAGTTTTCCTAGTTGCCGATAACGTCAACATATGTACCATCGGTACCACTAGTGGGGTAAACCGGGTAGTTTGACATTTTTTATGAAAAAATCATTGATAAAAAAAGTAACGAAATCGTGACTTTTCTGGAACGATATATTGTAGTACGATAAATAATAAATATTTGAATAAAATTTGAGAGCTCTATGACGAATATTTTAGCTCCAACAGTCCTTCGAACCTTAGCTTCCCGGTTTTACCCTACTTTCCCCTATCTCACTATTTAGATAATTAAAATATGTGTATCCGTTTTGATAATTAATTATTTTGTGGCATTTAGTGAGTGTGGAGAGTTCAAAATAAAAATAGAATTTCAGCGAAAGCAAACACTTTTATTAAAACCCATTAAAACTCTGCAAACAGTATACGGAAGAACCATCATAAATTTAGGAGTATTTGTCCTTGCTTCTGAGTGGAAAACGTCTTCGTATCACAGCCTTTCGAGAGAAACTAAAAATACAGTATAAATACAGTATTGTCATAATTAGTATTCAAAATCTTTTCCATCAATGTTCAGTTAATGCCGACAACAAGCATCAGCGAATGCAGGTTTGTAAAAGAAAATTATTGTGTGCAATTGTTAACAGAAACTATTCTATATATGTAAATACTACCTTATATTTCATCGATTGGCATCATATTTTGTAATACATATCTCAACTTGTTTTTCAAATGCACTTGGTCTCCCATAAGATATATGTTCTTTGAGACACTTCCAGTATAACCTCTACAAATGTTCGGTCTGAATGATATCACCATTGCTGTAACCATCAAACGATTATTAACAATAATAATACTTTAGTTATCGAGGAAATGGGATAGGCCTGTTATCCCCAATTGGTCTGTTATCTCCTATTAGCCTCCCCTTGGTAAGGGGCATTGACCTCTTTCCTATACATAGAGTATAATCTCAACAATTGGTGTTTAATGATCTTATCAAAATAGTACCAACCAATTTTCACCCAATTGCAATAACATTGAAATAATAATACAAATTCCAGTAATTGTAAAAATGTTAATGTCACAACTAGCATTTAGAAATCTTTCTCTATCAGTGCTCTTTTAATGCCGATAACATGCATCATGTATACATATAATCAAGAACGGGTCTCAATTCTGTCGGAGACCCGCATCTAGACACAGCTTTGTACCCCATCTGTTTAAAAAATAATCTTTTATTGTAATACCTAATAGTTACTTTGATTGTTGTAATAATGCTTTCTAAATAAAGTCGTTCGGGGGACGGCTTTCTGGTGCGGGGCCCTGTGTGCCCCGTGGGGCGGGGTAGGTTGATCGCTTTTTTCTACAGGCAGCCACCTAAACTGCGAAAAGAGATCACACGATCTCAAAAGCGGGGCTGTCCGTAGTGTGAAGAAGAAGTATAAATACAGTAAAAATACAGTATAATACAGTACAAATATATGCATACAATTCCTCAAGATACAGGATGAGCATCCTTTTATTAAAATTATTGCACAAAAACTATTATACTCAGACTTATTACTGTAAACTGTAAATACCGTAATGGAGGTTGTAATAAGGCCAATTACCTTGGTAAGTTGGCCTTATTACAACCTCCATTATTACCATTATTACAACCTCCAGTATGTATTCCTCTGTGGAGAAACGTGCAGCAACCAGCGGGAGTGTTCTCCCCCAAACTTTCTCGAATACTTCCCCCAAAAGGGGCCGTATCTCCTTCCCCCGCATGGCTAAACAAATTCGAACCTATTGTTATCCAGAATCCAATGACTATCAGAACGTTTTTCATTATAGTGATTGAAAAATATCTAGGTAAAGAATTCAAAGAGATGCGTACCGATTAAAACGCATCTATCGCACACTGCTAGGTTTCACTCTTGCCGTCTCAAGGACAAACTGACGTAATCGCTCCTTTCGCGAGCACAGACGATTGCTTCCTTACGCATGCGCGTGGAGATAGCGGATTGGTTTCAATGGTAAATTATACAGACCGACAGACAGTCAACCCTTTGACGGATTTGGCCCAAAATTTTATATGGACCTACATTCATGACGATGAAACTGTGTACCAAATTTTATCCATCTAGCTATTCAAGTTTTTGAGTTATCGTGTTCACATAACTTCGAACATGCAGACAGACAGACTTCCCGTTGACGGATTTTGTCCAAAATTTGATAGAAACCTACAAATTATGTTTAAAGACCACATATCAAATTTCATCTCCGTAGCTCTAATAGTTTTCGAGTTATCGTGTTCACAGACAGACACACTCACAGACATAATTCCAAAATTGTGTTTTCGGACTCAGGGAGGTCTAAAACGTGGAGATTCGTCAAAATCTCGAGCTTGAATATTTTGACGATTACAATACTTTCTCTTTGTATACTTGGTATACGAGAAAATAAAAAAGCGCTTTAGTGCAGACAAAACACTTTTCATTAACCTTCCGCCCCGCCTATTTAATCTATGAGATGAAGCACCCCTATTTTTTTGTGCCTAAATGCGGGCTTTACCGAGGAAAGTGTGGGACCTCTAGTAGCTTCCTGACTCCCTACCACTCACACTAGGGTATCGCGGTTTTATCTCTAGTGATCTTTAATGTACGTGAGGGGCACGTTACTCTGGTAGATGAGTTGAGCCCAATTACGGTTGGAGTTTTGATTACCCAAATTTTTCTCAACATTTCTTTCTATATACCTTCAAAAGTTCGTATACTTGTGTCCCAACAACTAATGCAATGATGTTTATCCTTATTTCCAACATATTGTTTCAAAAATGTCGAATTTTTTCAGGCTCTCGACGACAACAGTTATCATTGCTAAGGAACCTTACGGGAAAACAAACGTGAACTCCCTCCTCAATCCCTGGACATTTTGTTAGATGAAATTGCAAGGTAATAAAAAAAAGGTTATTTAAAAATGCAAATATAGCTTTGTACGACCGAATAGTTCAGTTTGATAAGCTTTTCCTTAAACCTAATCGAAAATTAACCTCACAAATGAGTTGCGTCGAACGTCTTAGCATTTGTTTGGCGCCCGCCGAAGGTTAAACATAAAAATCTCGCCAATCTAGCAACGTCAAATTCCTTATTAACTGCTTGAGATGAGAAATTTAACTTAGCTATATTAACGTCTCGTTCCGAAGCAACACGAAGGCTACTTTGGGACGGACTTCGTAATTTTGAACTGCGGATTTAACGCGCAAGAGTCCCACGTACACGGCGCATCGGGTTTTCAAACTGGAACCCTCCGGCTTCGAAGCCGAGACCTTACCACTAGGCCACCAGGTTAACAAACGTTACCAAAAATATAATTACGGCGTTACCTTTACTTTCTCTGAAAGATCCGACGAATTCATTTCCGTAAATTTTTAAGAAATGCTTTGCATCTAGCAACACCAAAAATTTTTAGAAAAGAGACAATTCACATCACGTCAACATAGGCAGATTAGCGCCATCTCTCGGGTGCAGGAATTATTATATTCCAGAATTTAGTTTCCAAATAACAGTCGCAATTTGCATTTAATATTATTATCATTGCTATTATCCATTTAATGTAATCAACTATCATATTTTAAAACTATGTTAAACACCACGTAGGACATGTAAATTATGTTAAAAATAAACCAACTGTATGGATAAGGGAGAACCAGAGGGCCAATGTAAATCGCCGACATCATAATGCTTTTGGGGAGCATATTGGTCTCTTTCCTCCGGTTCCCATTCCGAACTGGCGAAAAATCACGTTTTGATTTCAAATTCGGTATGTTGCGTAAGTATTAATTGATTGCTGGATTACTAACCACATCTTGTTCAAGCTCCTTCGCATTCATCCATGCACTCTTTGTAGCTGTCAAATTTGTTGTCGTTCCCTTTGCAGCCGCCATATACGAAACGTCTGCAGTCCTTTCTGTAATCATCGTAGTACCATTTTTTGATGGAGGCGAGGCAGGGACCTTCATCCGGATGACTCTTGCAAGCTGCGAATTTGAAAAAAAAAAAAATCCATGAGTGCGTGGTATAGGTAATTCTCGGGTTCCGAAACCCTCCGCTATTTTGCGCATGCGCCAGGCAATTTTGATTTCACCAAAATAGGGGTGAAGTGAGAAACCCGAAGAAGAACTTTTAACAACTATTATAATAACTTTACTCGTTTTGTGCTGTATATAAGCTGAGTTGCACGTATTCTGTCCAATAAATGTTTTCTGTAAAGACTTCTTTGTTTCTTCCCCGTCACACTTTGCAGACGCATATTCGCGATTTTTACCTTTTCAGCGTAATTGCACACCATTTTCCATTGCAATTTTTCTATCTATCTGCTCTCCAAATTTGTCGGTGGATTTTATATACACTATATGCCCAAAAGTATCCGGACACTTGCAGATTTTCACATTTCTTAGAATTTCTCCAGACTGGTTTAACTGGCCTTAACTTCGGACATGTACAGAATAGACAATAACTCATTTTACATTGACGATTCGTCCTGAGGGCAATTAGGGGACCGTCTCACAAATTGAGAAGACAAAACGTGTTGGCCCACCGCTTCAAACCTGATAACACAGTGAAACTTTCAGAAATGGTAATGTATAATGTGCATAATATTCTAGAGATTTTCGTAAATTCAGAAAAATATTTGGGAAGATATAAAGGTTTTCTTAAAAATTCTCAAATTTTCTCACCTGTTTTTTGCTTATACAACGAGTTTTCTGTTATATTACACAAAACTTACGGAAAAGATGACAATATGTTAGAGAAGCATTTACAAAAAATTTAGGAAAGAATGTTTGAATATTACAGGAATTATGAGCATGTTTAGTAAATAATGTTTTACTCTATGCCGAAACATAGTGTAATTTTTCTTTCACAACTTTAAAGCCAGATATATAAGCACCTTATATAAAATATTCAGTTCAATATCATTAGTATTCAGAAAGATATCGGCATTACAAGCGGCAGATTTTAGCTCCAGTCGAAGAGAAGCTAAAAGATGAGGGGTTACAATGATATTTTTAAACTTATATCTTTAAATAGTTATAATGAATTGTATAGTGGTTAGAATTTGCTGAATACCCATGAAGACTTATCAATTACGTAACTTAAATTCCATCAATTGGCACTATAAATAACAAAAAAATTTTATTACTTTAATTATATTATTTACATGATTATTAACAAGATTACATAGTACAATTTTACGGCCAAACGATATTTTATATATTTCTTTTATGGCGAGGATTTTTTTTATCTAATTAATTTCTTTTCTTAAAATATTTTAATAATTCTACATATATATTTTTTATTCGTTAGAATATTAGATGTGTTCATGGGTATTCAGAAATTCTAACCACTATACAATTCAATATAACTTTTTAAAGATATAAGTTTAAAAAATATCAATTTGTGTACAACCCCCATTCTTTTAGCTTCTCTTCGACAGGAGCTAAAATTCCGCTCGTTAATGCCGATATCTTTCTGAATACTAATGATATTGAACTGAATATTTTTATATAAGTTGCGATATATATCTGCTTTAAAGTTGTGAAAGAAAAATTACACTATGTTTCGCGCTGCGCAGTAAAACATTATTTACTAAACATGCTCATAATCTCAATATTCAAACATTCTTTTCAAATTTTTGAATGCTTCTCTAACATATTGTCATCTTTCTGTAAGTTTGTGTATATAACAGAAAACTCTGCTATGTTATAAGCAAAAAACAGGTCAGAAAATTTGAGATTTTTTAAGAAAACCTTTATATCTTCCCAAATATTTGTTCTGAGTTTACGAAAATTCCTGTAAATATTATGCACATTATACATTACCATTTCTGAAAGTTTCATCGTGTTATCAGTATTTTCTGAAGCGGGGTAGGTCAAACACGTGTTTGTCTTCATCAATTTGTAGACGGTCCCCTAATTGCCCTCAGGACCGAATCGTCAATGTAAAATGTGAGTTATTGTCTATTCTGTACATGTCCGAAGTTTAAAGGCAGTCAGTTAAACCATTCTGGAGAAATTCTAAAAAATGTGAAAATCTGCAAGTGTCCGGATACTTTTGGGCATATAGTGTACATCCTGTATATCTACCTATCTTCCAAACTCCCATTATCACTTGTATAAGTAAAATAGTGCTGAAAGCTTTAATAAATAAATTATGATTTGGAGGTAAGAGGTTATTAAACGTTGACTGATTCTGAAGTTATTTGTCTTTCTCTTTGACTTGTCTACCTATGACCGCTTTTAACAAGTGAAGAGGCGAAAACTTTTTGTTCACGAAAAAATGATAGGTCTATCAATTTCAGGATAAAGCATTTAGGTACGAGAGTATTTAAAAAATTAAGGTAACAAGAACCTGAAAGGTGACCAAATTTCCCGTGCGAATGAAATTTCCTGTCCAGACAGCTGAAACGATCACAGCATTCGAAAGCAGCCGGTAGATTTAGATAATTATGCAGCAGACAGCCGAAATCTCAATTAGAAGGTGAGGGCACTGACGGAAACATGGTCAGAGGTTGAAGTTTGAAGTGTGATAAGGCTTTTGCATCTGCAGAAAACGACTCCAGCTGCAATCAATTGGCAACTAGTGAAAACGCATGGAACGAGTGTGATGTCATGAGAGCAGTGGTGGTTCTGGTGTAGAGAATTCGATAAAGGTAGAGCAGATGTGCAGGACGAGCAAGGTTCAGGGTGTCCTAATCCGTTCACAAACTATGGTAGTTAATGAAACACCCTCCTTACAGCCCGGACAATGCACCCAATAATTTTCATCTCTTCGTAAGAAGAACCTGAGAAGTCGGCGTTTCAGAACCGATGCCGAAGTTCAGCAGGTCATTTTGGCTGCGATTCTGATTTCTCTTATGAGGCTTTCGATACGTTGGTGTACAGATAAAATGAATGCTTCGACAATCATGGAGATTATATGGGGAAGTAATATGTACCAGTGCCTTCCAATGTTGTGTAACTCTTTGAATTTATTTTATTTTATTTATTTTATTTTATTTATTTAAAGAAAAGCACACTACAGAGAAATCTCCATTTACAGAGTGCTGACAAACACACAAAGAACAAAAGTCACAATGAGTAAATAAAAAATATATGCCTTAGAAAGCAAAAAGTAGACCACAGAGAATACATAAAATCATAAAACTTATGCAAACGTATATATAATTAAAAACGAAAACACATAATCACAAAACTTTAAGACACACTATGACACCAAAAGCCGTATTTTTAAAATTAATTCGGGAATAAAGGATTTCTCTCGGGAGATTTTTTATTTTACTTTTTGAACTGCCCTCATATTTCTAACTAGATCTCAATACATTTTTCTAATGAAGTTTTCAAAATATATTTATTTCTGTATGTACTAGTTTGCGTGTAAACATTGCTCAACTCACCATTATAGCGATAAGGTGTCCATCCGCGGCAATTCACAGTTGCAAAGAGCGAGAGTATGAGGCAGAGAAAGATGACTGACTTCATGCCTTTTCCTTTCAATCTGTAAAAAATATAGGGAAGAAAGCTGCAATCTTAATTTTAATTTCATAAGTGTAGACCAGAGGTTCCCAACCCGTGGTTCGCGCAGCCCTGTGGGTAGGCTTTGAATGAGTTAGGGGTACGTGAAAGTAATGTTGATAATGGCGGAAAACACAAAACAAAATATATATTAGACGACATTTCTCTAATATTCGTTTATTTTTAACCCTTTAACGTTCGTTTATTTTGCAGTGAAACCACAATTGAGCATTTTTCTACTGCGCATGGGCGAAACGTAGCGTAATTTTTTTAATAACTTAAGAACCAGATATATAGGCCAATTTATGTAAAAACTCCAGTTCAATACCGTTAGTATGCAGAAAGATATCGGCATTGCAAGAGTCAAATTGCTTTCGATCTCTAAAAGAAACAAAATGATGAGGGTTCTTGCACAAATTTATATTTTTTAAAATTGATTCTTCGAAAGTAATATTGAATTTTATGAACGTTGAATACCATGAATATTCACTTATATTAATACAAATTAAATACATAATTTAAATTGCATTCCGATGATAACTTATTAGAAATAGCCCGTTAACGTTCATTGGTTACACTATGAAACCACAGATTTCTTGAAAATAAAAAATGGCAATTTTTTTCTTTTATATATTTATGACCAGCTTCATGTCTAATACTCATTTTTGAAATAAATTTTGTAATTTTTAAATGAAACCTGTAGTGAACTGTAAACGGTTAAACTAACCTTACTTAATAATCATTACAGTTATAAAAACTACACTATATGCCCAAAAGTATCCGGATACCTTCAGATTTTCACATTTTTTAGAATTTCTCCTGAAAGGCTTAACTGTCTGCCTTTAAACCTCTACCATGTGAAGAATAGACTTTAACTCATATTTTACATTGAAGATTCGGTCTTGAGGGTAATTAGGGGACCATCTACAAACTGATGAAGACAAAAACGTTTTTGGCCCATCCGCTTCATAGAATACTGATAACAAGATGAAACCTTTATAAATGGTTATGTTTTATGTGCATATTATTTACAAAACATTTCGTAAACTCAGCACAAATATTTGGGAAGATATAAAGATTTCTAAAAAATTCAAACATTTTCCCGCCTGTTTTTTGGTTATAACATGCAGAATTTTCTGTTATATAATAAGAGACTTTAAAAAAATGTTAATATGTTAGAGGAGCATTTTGTAAAATTTGGAAAAATTGTTTTTGAATATTACAGGATATATGAGCTTTTTTAGTAAATAGTGTTATACTGCGCATGCGCGAAACATACCGTAATGTTTCTTTCACATCTTGAAAGCCAGATATATAGGGCAACCTATATAAAAAAAATCAGTTCAATATCATTAGTATTCAGAAAGATATCGGTATTACAAGGAGCAGAATTTTAGTTCCTATCGAAGAGACGCTAAAACAGGATGACGATGTTGTTTTCTTGCCAAGAATTAAATTAGCCACCAGTGACGTGAATTTACTATTCGTTCTCAACCGCGGCCAGTTCCCATTACCACGTTAATTCCAGCTTACACGATGACTATCAACAAATCGCAGGGACAAACTTTCGATCATGTTGGAATTTACCTCGATGAGTCTGTCTTTTCACATGGACAGCTCTATGTCTCACTTTCAATGTCTAGGATTCCCAATCACGTTAAAATTTACACAAAGACATCTGAAGTACAAGGAAAATTATTAAACAACGAAAAATACTTCACACGGAATGTTGTTTACCAAGAGATTTTTTGAATAAAGAAATACTTAAATAATATGCAAATAAAAAAAATATTTCCTATCATAAAACATATGTTTATTTTATTTGTTTTCAATCAATTTTAAACATTTCTCTCGTATACATATCTATTTAAACACGTCAAATTTGAAGGGAAATCTCTCGAATGAAGAGGCAATTTGCACCCATCAAACCATGACGGGTGATTTTCTAGTATTTAAATAGTTATATTGAATTGTATAGTGGTTAGAATTTGCTGAATACCAATGAACACTTCTAATATTAGTAACGAATAAAAAATATATATATTTGTTTAATTATTAAAATATCTTAAGAAAAGAAATTAATTAGATAAAAAAAAATATTTTCGCCATAAAAGAAATATACTTAAAAAATATCGTTTGGCCGTAAAATTGTAACAATATGCAACTGGTTAATAATCATGTAAATAATATAATTAAAGAAATAAAATTTTTGTTATTTATAGTGTCTAATTAGCTGTAATTTAAGTTATGCACGTAATTGATGAGTGTTCATGGGTATTCAACAAATTCTAACCACTACACAATTCAATATAACTATTCAAAGATATAAGTTTAAAAAATATCAATTTGTGTACAACCCCTCATCTTTTAGCTTCTCTTCGATAGGAGCTAAAATTCTGTTCGTTGTAATGCCGATATCTTTCTAAATACTAATGATATTAAGCTGAATTTTTTTTATAAGTTGCCCTATATATCTTGCTTTAAAGCTGCGAAAGAAAAATTGCGCTATGTTTCGCGCATGCGCAGTAAAACATTATTTACTAAAAATACTCATATTTCCGGTAATATTCAAAAAGCAATTTCCGAATTTTTTCAAAATGCTCCTCTAAAATATTGTCATTTTTCCTGTAGGTTTCTTATAATATAACAGAAAACTCTGCATGTTATAAGCAAAAAACGGGCGGGAAAATTTGTGATTTTTTAAAGAAAACCTTTATATCTTCCCAAATATTTGTGCTGAGTTTACAAAAATTCTTGTAAATATTATGCACATTAAACATAACCATTACTGAAAGTTCCATCCTGTTATCAGTGTTCTGTGAAGCGGGGTGGGCCAAAAACGTTTTTGTCTCTATCAGTTTGTAGATGGTCCCCTAATTGCCCTCAGGACCAAATCTTCAATGTCTTCAATGCAAAATGTGAGTTACAGTCTACTTCTTCACATGGTCGAAGTTTGAAGACAGTCAGTTAAACCTTTACGGAGAAATTCTAACAAATGTGAAAATCTCAAAGTGTGAGTATACTTTTGGGCATATAGTGTATATTTAGGCCAGCTTATTATAAGTTTACGATGTATTTATATTCTATCAAACAATAAGAATTTAGTTCAATAATTGCGTTGTTCTATTTTGTTTCTGATAACCTCTGCACTCGAAGTAAAATCGGGTACTCCAAGTGGCGAAAGACTGGACCAAACAGTATTGATGGTTCTTGCGCTGAAGACAATATAAACACATCAGACATTGATTGTTTATATTTTAATGACGCATTTTCTAATTTAAATAAATGGAGAGGGTCGATTCAATGTAGTCTTTGTCTTAGTTTTCCCAAGAAAACTGCAGTGGAGCGGAGGAAAAAAATAACTGCTTTACTTGTGAATTTTGTAACTAATATTCTTAAATTATCATAAAAAAATAGAAATGTCTGCTACTTTTGTATTGAAAATCTAGTTTTCATAATTCCCCATAAAGTTAACATGTGTACTCTGTTTTACCCCCACTAGTGGAGTAAACCCGCGTGGTTTGACTTTTTTTAAATAATAAAATCATTGATAAAAGAGTAATGAAACTGGAATGATATACTGTACTCCGTTAAATAATAAACATTTTAAAAAAATTTGACAAGTTCTGTGTCGTATAGTGTAGGTCCAACTAAGCGGCTTTACCCTATACAAAAGTACAATTTTAAAACTCTTATCGGATAACTGCAACTACAGTTGGGACCAGGAATTTTAATTGTAAAATGAAAGATTATAAATTAATAGCAAGGTTTGAAACAAAAGATGATTGAGAACTAATTTACCACTCTGGCATATGACACTCATTACAAAACCTCATAATGAGTTTAATTATTTTAGATTGCAATAACTATTACTAACTATATTAAAGCCCAAGATTAAAATTTCTGTCCTTTTTTCCAATTCTTTGTGTATACCAGCGCTGAAACTACTTCCCTGGTCGACAGCGACAGAATACATGTTTTTGCGGCTAAATACAAGATATTTGTTTTCACGTTATCTTAGTGGTAGGAGTTCTAATGCCCGTCTTCAAAAAATTGCTTCAAATTGCTCTTCCAATAGAAGAAAAATGCTTAGTTTCTCTGATTTTATATAACTACTTTAAATGAGAGAGGTATTTCTCTATGGAAGTTGGCCATTATTTTAGCCTTCTAACTGAAATTCTCACAACGTTAAACTAGCTTTTAGAAGAACTATCTATTGTTATGATTCTCATGGCACGGCTTCGGGAAAATTTATGCAAAACGCTTCGTCCATGTTATCTTATAAACACGATAACCGGAGGGATTTTAGATTTGAAACTGCAAGCGTATCGCGTATCCCTAGTGGCAGTAGACGTATGGCTTGGCCTCCTTGCTCTCCAGACTTGAACAAACTGGATTTCTGGAGACACATGAAATATTACTCGCACCTGACCGCTCCAAGTGCATTCAAGACCTAAGGTGTTTGCGAATCAGAAACGCAACTTTACCCTTTACTGTAAAGCTGTACTTTTTCTTTTACACTATTTTACAATAAAGCGTAATATTTCATACGTCAATACGGCTTTCTGGCTTAATGATAAGAGTTGGTCTTCTTCATTAAAAGATCACCCTCCGATTTCGGGCTGTTGTTAATCGTTGTTTAAATCCAGGCACCTAAGAAAAGTAGCGAGCTGCTATTTGTATGCAAAAATATAATAGTATAGAATAATTCCTTTATATCTTCCTGATATTTAAAAGCATACTTTTCAACACATTGAAAGCATGAGCGGCTCGACTCTCTATACCCAGAAATTCTTAGAGAGGATTCCAATTCATTAAGGAACTGTCTATTCCATTCTAATGAGTAGTTTAATAATTGTAAGCCACTACTTCGATACTTTTAACCTGGACATCATGTATATGCCCCTGTTCTTATGGCCAGAGATTTGGTGTTCTATTTCTAAAGTAGGCTTTATCTCCCTTTGTGGGGCCGCAAAAAAACGTTTTTGCTCGAGGGTTTTGAGAGTGACTCGATCGCTCCGGTGAAATATTGGTAAATGCTCGGATATCGAAAGCCAGCGAGTTGAAGACTTAGTACAGTTCTTAGGGACTGTCGTAGATAGTGCATGTGTTGTGGGAACGTCGGATTCCGAACGACAATAAATCCCCAAGAATGACCTTGAGCAACCAAGCCCCTGATCAAGAGAACAAGACTTAAGACTGATGAGAATCATCTCAGATCAACAATACTGACATTTGGCTCAATCCAAAAATCATTGCGATATCACATTAAAATACATACACAATGATGTGGTGAACGAAAAATGTTATACTTACCTTAAAAATCTATAAACGCAGGTAGAATAATCTTCAAGTTGCAGATTTTGCTACAAAGCGACTCTTTAGATGCAACGTCTGTACAAGTGGTGTGAATGTACAGTTATTTATACTATGCCTTGCACGTGGATCAGTGTGTTTTAATGAGATAGTTTTGAAATAATGAAATGATATAATCCAAACAAACAGCGTGATGCGATGATATTATCCAAACAAATAGTGACATTAGTATTCAAATAAGTAAAAATTGCCTAATGAACTATTATCTACCTGATCTATTTCGTTTTGTGAAGAAATACGATTTGATGAAATGCATTTACGAAATATATCCGAAGTTTCTAGAACTAGACAAAACTTTTGCAATATCTGGCTCATTAAGTGAGAATAGATGGTAATTAGTGACCCGGATATGGATTATGCATTCCTCCATTTTGGCTTTTTTATGGCTAAAGCTGGCATTAAAAATGTTCCGTACTGTAGTGCTGATATAATGATGAAAAGCAACCACGGATACAAAATCTTACTTTCTCTTCAAATGAAATTTAGACATTCGTTTTAATATAAAAGTTGTAATAAAAGTATAAACAACCAAACATTTTCCATTATCATTATATCCTATTCCTATAACAAAATTCCCCTGAGAGCATGTCAAATTCTATTGTCGTTGAAAGTTTCATTTCTGGTTACTGATTGATAATCGATAATAATTAATGAGCCCGACCTGAATTTTGCATTCTTTCAGTTTGGTCTTTTTATGGCTAAAGCTAGTACTAAAAATGTTCTGTATTGTAGTGCTATCTTAATGATAAAAATAAACAAATCCTTACTTTCTCTTTCGATAAAACTTTAAACATTCTTTCTTATATAAAAGCTGTAGTAAATATATAAATTAAGAAAAATTCTCCATATCACTCTGTCCTATTACGATGGAAAAATTCTCCCGAAAGTATAGCAAATTCTCTTCTTGTTGAAAAAACTGCTTTCGTGTTAAGACTGTTTCGCTAAATCCGTGCAAAGTCTAACAGATGAAGCCACAAGATGGTATCGAGATTATTTTTAGTTGTCGGTAACTCTTGAAGAGTATCACACAATATTTTATTCCGATAAACAGGGTGTTTAAGAAAACGTTGCCAAACTTTAAAGAAGGTTAGGCATACAGAAACAAGTCATTTTCGAGATAGAACACTTAATGGAATACTTAAGGAATGTTGGAGAAGAATAAGGCGGCACGACAGATATGATAATGGCTAGTAGTACGCAGTACCAACAACAGCCCTTTGGAATAGTTAAGGAATGTTCGAGGAGAATAAGCCTGCATTACAGATATGATAATGGCTAGTAGTACGCAGTACCCATAACAACCTTTTGGAATACTTAAGGAATGTTGGAGGAGAATAAGGCGGCATGGCAGATATGATAATGGCTAGTAGTACGCAGTAAAAACAACAACCCTTTGGAATACTTAAGGAATGTTGGAGGAGAATAAGGCGGCACGGCAGATATGATAATGGCTAGTAGTACGCAGTACCAACAACAGCCATTTGGAATACTTATGGAATGTTGGAGGAGAATAAGTGAGTGTTCAAAGATCTTGATGTCTAAGGAGATACACGCTTTGCTTGTTGTTATTCTTGTAACTGGGTTATTGCGCATTTGTAAATTTGTATTCCACTCAATCTGTGCTGGACATTTCATCTGGTATGTACTTTTGTTTTACGCAATTTACTGTCAAAGTGCCCCCTAGCGAATCCTTTGCATTTCCGATCCCATGTTCCATTGTGAAAATGACTTGTTTGTACAGTGAAACCTGTGTATAACGACACTGTCTATAACGATAAATTTGCCTATAACGATATTTTCTTTTGTCCCGGAGGAATTCCTATTAATTCGATTTATTACCAACCTGCCTACAACGATGATTACTTTTAGGTTTCACCTATCTATAATGATAATTTTGCCTCTTTAAAAAGTCGGTACAGCACAATCCCGATTTTCGTTTCTTGGAAAATGACACCATTTGGTCAAAGAATGTCAAATCGGAGGAAGGGAGCAAGAAATCGCCGCCTATTGCAGGAAGGGGATCCGGGTGCAAGTGATTGAAATGTGCACAGATGTTTGTTGCCATTGATCCCTGTTACACTCTAACCTGTTCATTCGCATTTAGCACTTCAGACTGATCCACTTGTTTCTCTAAATTCGCTTTTGATGTGTTAACAGCATGATTATTAGATGGCATAGCGTAAAACATTGGTATTTGAAGCAAAGCTACAAATAATAACGGAAATCGATCGAGAACTAAAGCAAGTTTATGCTACTAAAAATATGGGATTTTTCAGTTCGATGATAGCTACTTTTTTGAAAGAAAAGAAAAGTCATTGGAGATGCTGCGAAAAAAAATAAAGTGAATAGCAAATGAAAACGACTTAAAGGTGCCGTAAATGACGATGCTGACATAATTTTCAACTCTGATGCCAACAAAATTTGAACTTCTTAAAAAATTCCAATGCAAAATTTTATATCGGTATGTAAAATTGTGTAATTTATGTGTTTATAAAATGCAATTTTATATCATCTATTATTTGTGAGTTGAACCAATAAGCGCAATAAAATTTGTTAGTATATTAATGCATGCACACACACATAAACATTGGATGCGCCCAAAAATATTTATTATTACATCACCCCAAAAAATCATTGAAAAATGCCATAATGTTGTGATTGATGAAGAAACGTGAGGGTGAATGAAATTTTTATGACTGTGGGCATCTGAAATGACCATGTACTTAATATTTCCTATGAATATTTAAATTGAGAAAACCCTCCATATGATGAGTGCCGTGATTGCTCACTCTAGATCTATGAGATATTGCTAAAAATGTTTGATATTTCAAAGATATTTCAGAGGGGAACTATAAAACAATGGGTAGAAGGAGAGGATTCTGTCACCTCTAAAAATAGCGAAAAACTTTCCTGCAGCTGGGAAGGTTATTATCATTGTCTAGGATGTTCGTGATACAATCTTTTAAGAGTTTGCAAAAGGGCAAAACAATTGGCAGACAGAATTATGCTTCTTTGAAGGATTTTTTAATAATGAAATACAGGGAAATCGACCTCACCAAGCGAAAAGGAAGATTCGTTTTCACCACAATCATGCACCAGCTCACATTTCTGCAATCGTGGGTGTAAAACTACACGATTTGCTCTACCAGGTACTACGGCATTCTCTCTATTCTCCCTATTAGTCTCCTTTGGATTACTACCTTTTCTGAAACATAAAAAAATGGCTGACAGAGAAAAAATGTTTTCATCGAACGATGAGTTGATTGCCGAAACGATTTCCTGCTTTGAAGGGTTCGACAAATTGTACTAAATGGGCGGAATAAAAAAAAGCTAGCATCTCTGGACTAAGTTTACAAACTTTAAAGGACACTTTGTTGAACAAAATACAGGGTTCTCACTTATATCCGTTACACACACACCCTTAACTTCTAAACGGTGACAGCTTAGGCCATAAAGTTGGTGTCTAAGTATAGTAAAAAGGCTATGCACTACTCGATGAGACAACTTGCAACGTCATCTATCGACAAATTTTGTAATTACCGGTCCTATCTCGTAAACGGCGAAAGATACGAGAAAAAAGTCAATTATAAAGTTGTTGAGCACTCTCGATTTAGTACGAAATGATACCTTGCGCACATTAATACTCAAAACAGAATGCAAAAAATGAACATTTGTTTGGTCACAATTTCGAAAATTGCCATGTCATAAAGAGTGGAAGAAGGAAACTGAGACACGTCCCTGTCTTCTGGACCATTTATTTATATTGCTCAAAATGCTCTCCGTTAACCACTATACACATTTGCACTCTGGACAGGATTTCTCGCTTCGCTCGCGTTTCACGACGCCATAGTATAGAAAATCACAATCAAACAAATTTTCATTTTTTACATTCGGTTTTGAGTATTAATGTGCGCAAGGTATCTTTTCGTACTAAATCGAGAGTGCTCTACAACTTTATAATTGACTTTTTTCTCGCATCTTTCACCGTTTACGAGATAGGACTGCTAATTCCAAAATTTGCCGATAGATGACGTTGTAAATTGCCTCATTGAGTAGTGCATAGCCTTTTCACTATACCTAGACACCAACTTTATAGCCAAAGCTGTCACGGTTTAGAAGTTAAGGGGGGCGGTGTAACGGATATAAGTGGTTATCCTGTATATCACTTATCCCGAAAACATTATGTTTTCTTGCTTTATGCACAGACTTATCGAACACCCCCTAAATTTTTTTATCGTCAAAGCTAGTACTGAAAACGTTCCGCATTGTAGTGATATCTTAATGATGAAAAATAAACATATCCTTACTTTATCTTGCGATAAAAGTTCAAACATTCATACTTATATAAATGCTGTAATAAATCAATTAATTAAGGAAAATTCTCCATTAACACTATATCCTATTCCGATGCAAAATTCTCCCGAAAGTGTAGCAAATTTTCTTATTGTTGAAAAAAACTACGAGAGTGTTTCGATGAGTCCGAGTAAAGTCTAACAGATGAAGCCACTGGACCGTGTCGAGATTATTTTTAGTTGTCGGTAACTCCTGAAGGGTATCACACAAAGTTTTATTCAGATGTACAGGATGTTTCAAAAAACGTGGCCAAACTTTATGGGTAGGTCAGGTGTACAGAAACAAGTCATTTTCGCAATAGAACATGGGGTCAGAGATGCAAAGGGCATGCGCTGCAGGGGGCTCTTTGCCAGTGAATTGCGCAAAATAAAAGAATTCACCAGATGAAATATACAACACAGATTCAGTGGAATTCAAATTTTTAATAACTTAGCAGCCTAGTTGCGCGAATAATAACATTGCGGCACGACAGATATGATAATGGCTAGTAGTACGCAGTACCAACGACAAACCTTTGGAATACTTAAGGAATGTTGTAGAAGAATAAGTGAGTGTGCAAAGAACTTGCCGTCTGAGGCGATACACGCTTTGCATGTTGTTATTCTTGTAACTGGGTTGTTGTGTAATTGAAAATTTGTATTCCACTAAATCTGTGTTGGACATTTCATCCGGTGTATCCTTTTCTTTTACTCAATTCTTTGGCAAACAGCCTCTGTAGCATCTCCTTTGCATTTCCGACTTATTTCTATATGCCTCGGACACGGTTGTTTAAGGTATCCGACTGGTTTAAAATCGTCGTTTTTGATGAAATTATAAAAAACCTTTTTATGACTTAATTTTGTAGCCTGTTTAACCAGCTTTCTAAAACTGTCTCACTTTTTACTCTACGTGAATTACAAATGGAGTTACAGCTGTTTCATTACCGAACTGTAAGCATTATTTTATGTTGCACGAAAACTTCAAATGTGTTTTCTGAGAAATGATATTTTTGAGGAAAACTGTCAACCGTAACAATGATTTCTCAAAAAGTTATTCAAGTATTAATAAGAAATTTTCTGAGATTGTTTTCTGTAATATGCTCGATGTTTTCCTCTAAAAACTAAGGTCAATTTTAAAATCAAGTATTATTTTTAAGTGCTTAAACATAAACAAAAGGCATTTTTTATGAAAAATTACCAGTTCAGCTATATCTCAAAACTATTTTGAAGTACAAGAAATATTTTAGAGCCTAACACAGATAAATGTCATAAAAATATACTCCTACAAGGATTTATGTATATTTAGAATATGATTTTGTCTATGGCTGTTAGCGTAAGGCAAATATTTTAGTCATTTTTCTTCAGATTTCTCAGTTTTTTTAAAAAAATATTATTTTGGAAGTCTAATTTTACAATATTTTCATAGTTTTAAGACATATTCAGTTGAAAAATAACATTGAAAAATATATATATAAGTTATTTTTCAAAAAAATGTCTCCGAACACAGTCGGATACCTTAAACGCCCTGTATTTATTAGGCTGTGTTTGAGACTTACTCCAATCGATTAAGAAATATTTTCGTGTAGTGATGAAACATCACTTTCTGAATGGGAGAATGGCTCATGAAACCAAAGCTAAACTTGGCAATTTATGAATGGTTTGGTAACTTTCGAAGTGTCCATATGAGCACATCTGACCTTTAACACCCAGGACACTTTGTTGAGGTTATTATCCAAGAAATCATTGAAAAATTTCATAATGTTGTGATTGATGACAGAAGAGTGAGGGTGAGGAAAATTGCTATGACTATGGGCAGCTGAAAAGACCATGTACAGTGGGCCTCTCATAAAGAGTAGTTCGCATAACGAGCAAAATAAATTTAAAAAAATGGCTCGCTTAACGAGCAACGTTTGGCATAACGAGTCACGGAGAGAGCGTCAGTCTCGGACTGTGCGCGTGCTACGTCAGTCCATGTTTAGCACTCGCTCCGCTAGTATCTCAGTTTTGCTTGTGATCACACATTTTTCCAAACTTGCGCTCAGACTTATTATATGCGATTTTTTTTCTTTTTTTTTAAACAAAGTTTAATACTCCGTGCAAAAAATGTCCCCGATGATAAATCCGCAAGAAGTTTTTTTAATAGAAGATAACACACGCAATATTACAAAAACTTTTTTCTCTGTAAATAAAGTACGTACGGCGGATATTGAGAAAACAATCGGTTTTCGGTCGTTCAGGTTTTATTTCTCTTCCGGTTTAACCTGGCGGTTATCACAGCTCAATATTACCGTTTTTCATTTTTTAAAAGAAAAAACCCTATGCTTGTAGGCAAAGATTTTTATTTACTGTTTTACAAGAAATAAACCCAGTGGCCAATATTTATCGTCCTATCAATTCATTAAATCTGTTTCCGCAATGTGTTGATCCGTGAGTCGACTCCTCTCATCGGAGCCCTTTTAACATCAATATAGCAGTTTTCTGCTAGATGTCAAAATTCCCCCTTTAACATCAATCGATTCATAAGTAAGTAGAGTCTCGCTTCTCGGTGGAATATAGCAAAGGTTGTGTTTCTCTTCGGGTCCATCTCCGATGACTGTTCGTACCTCTGTAATGCGGAGGTCTTCGCATGAGCTACTCCTAATGGGGGCTATTTTGCGTTCGGCCGCAGTACCGGTATATTTGTCGAGGCAGTCGGTTTATCAGAGTGACCCGGATGTGGAAGAAAGGCGGGAAGTTCTTTGGTTTACTCTTGACTGAAGAGTAGTGAACCCAATGGGATGACATATCATTCTATAATTGTGTGCCTCGAAATGTATAGAATAGCTGACACGCTATTTCTGTGTTATTCGATCCAAGAGCAAGTAAGTTATTTCGAAAATGCAGGGTGTTTGGGGGAAAAATATCTAAAAGTAATGGTTTATAATTTCAGAACTGCTCACTAAAATTTAAAATATTTATTTAAATAAAAAGGACATCTCACTAATTTTTTTAAAATATTAGTACAGTTCGATGTGTGAATCTTTTGTATCACAATAAACTACCTAACAACTGGAAACTACCATGCAAACAACTAATCATGTAACCCCGAAATATTCCATATTGAAAAGAAGAAAAAATTATTCAAATTCTCAATTGATTTGTCTTTGTTGCCAAAGAGCAGAAGGAAGAAAAACTTAACACAAAACTTACTATCTGCTTTCCAAAGATGCAAAAAACATGTCCATACTATTTAATTCTTTCGAAAAATGGCGCCGTAAATACAAAGAAGGGAAGTTATCGAGGATGAAGCCAACGAGACTATTTCATCTCTGTATTTTTTTTTTCGGTAAATGTTATATTCTTTTTCTATTCATTAGTTTTGCATTACAACAAATTTCTAAACGGTAATCAAGTATTCACCAAGTGTTTCGAAGCATATCAGGAGCTATTAAACGGAATACTTGAATGATATGTATCTTCAACTTATCCACGGTTTAATTTCTTTTGCTGTTGTTGCACAAGGAGTTTAATTTATCTCTAGACAAAAATGTCTGATAAACACAAATAAAAGTACCTCGGTGGCCTGGCAATTGGGCCCCCTCTTCCGATCCAACGCCCTGGAAATGTCTCATTCAAAAACGCTGTAAAATCTTCGTGATAGTGATGTAGAGCACTGTCTTGTTGAAACATGAAACCCGCTGGAATTTGTGGAACAGACAATTATCTTGATATATACTTCAGAGTTTTAAAGTATATATCAAGATAAACGTTTTCCATAACTGTGCGCTCCACCGCAAATTTCAGCATATTGTAAGCATGCGCGGATGAACTCTCTATACCCAAAGTATCTTAGAGGAGATTCCAATTCATGAAGGAACAGTCTATTACATTCTAATGAGTAGTTTAATGATTGTAAGCCACTTCTTTCGATACGTTTAGCCTGGACACCCTGTATCCATCCAATCGGTTCAGTTGCTGTCATGGCATCAGGCACGGGGACAGTGATTCGGTGTTCCTTTTCTAAAGTAGGCTTTATCTCCCTTTGTGGGACTGCAAAGAATCGTTGTTGCTCGAGGGTTTTGGGAGAGACTCGATCGCTCCGGTGAAATATTGATAAATGCTCGGATATCAAAGACAAGCGAGTTGAAGGACGAAGACTAGTACGGTTCTTAGGGGCTGTCGTAGACAGTGAAGGAACGGTTCGGCTCATCGGATTTCGAACGACAATAAATCCCCAAGTATGACCTCGAGAAGCCAAACCACTGATCGGGGGAACAAGGTTTTAGACAGATGAGATTTATCTCAGTTCAGCAATGATGACATTTGGTTCAATCCAAATATCATTGCGATATCACATTAAAATACATACACGATGATGAAGTGAATGAAAAAAGTTATACTTACTTTAAAATTCTGTAAACGCAGGTACAATAATCTTCAAAACGCAGATTTTGCTATAGAGCGCGACTCTTTAGGAGCAATATCTATAGAAGTGGTGTGAATGTACAGTTATTTATACTGTGCCTTGGATCAGTGTGTTTTGATGAGATAGTTTGGAAATAATGAAGTGATATAATTTAAAGAAACAGCGTGGTGGGAAGATATTAACCAAACAAATAGCATCATTAATCTCGAAATAGGTGAAAATTATTGTTTGCTGGATTATTATCTACACTGTAAAAAAAATCCCGTAAAATTTACGGTTTTAAACCGGCAGCTGGGTTGGTTGTGCAAAACCGTAAAAGTTACGAAGTAAATCCGTAGGCACAACGGTTTTTTACCGTACAGGGACAAGTTTTTTCCGTAAAAGTTACGAAGTAAATCCATAGTCACAACGGTTTTTTACCGTATGAGATCAAGTTTTCTCGTTAAAAATTAAATCATCGAAGTAAGTGACGTCATCGACTGAGTTGAGTTGTTTTCTCCTTCCGTTCGAGTTGAGTTGAAACGTGCTGATGTGTATTATCGATTAGGAATATTAATTAATCAAGGCTTTATTATTAATTTCTATTAATCTAATTTTTAATCGAACTTACTTGGACGATTTCGATGCAAGATGGTGACAAAACTTCGAACTCCTCCGAGCCGGGGATCGAAACCGCGTTCATAGAAACAAAAGGCAGTCGCTCTAACCACTAGACCACCGGAGACTTCAGAAAAAGGGTAAAAAATAATCTATTTGAGTTTTAAAGTCACTATAGCTCTAGTGGCGCCACCTAGTGATGTAAAAATCATCTATTGCCAGAACACGTGTTTTAAGGTTAGCTTTCATGAGTGACAACAGGTTACTGCAACATGTGTAAACAATAGCGGAGATAGAACCCTATTAAAAACATGAAATGAATGCAATAAAATTACATTTAAGAAAAAGGAAAGTTATCATACGGAAAGCAATACTATATGACGAAAAATAGAATTTGAACTGACGGTTTTAAACCGTTTATGGCTGGAGCGGAAAACGGGGAAAAACCGTTTTGTCAACAAAACAGCTTTAAACCGTCAAATATACGGAAAAAGTCCGGGAAAAAAACGGATATTTTTTACAGTGTACCTAATCTATATCTTTACATTTAAAAAACAAATGCGTTAAACGCGTTAAATGAGTTAACGAAATAAAAATATTTATTCGAGGAGTTTGTTTAAAGCTTGATAATGCGCATCCGAAGTTCCCAGAACTAATAAAACTTTTGGAATATCTGGCTCACTACATGCGAACAGATGGAAATTAGTGACTCGGATATGGGTTTTATTTTGGTTAATTTGCATTCTTCGATTTTGGTCTTTTTATGCCTAAAGCCTGTATTAAAAATGTTCCGCATTGTAGTGCTTAATGATATCTTAATGATGAAAAATGAACTTAGATACCCAATCTTACTTTCTCTTCACATGAAACTCCAGATACTCGTTTTAGTATAAAAGCTGTAGTAAAAGTATAAATAACGGAAAATTCTACATTATCACTATATCCTAATTCTATAGTAAAATTCCACCGAAAGTATGGCAAATTTTGTTGTCGTTGAAAAATCTCATTTCTGGTTACTAATTGGGAATCTAACGTAATTAATGAACTCGTATGGGATAGTAAAAATGTTCCGCATTGTGGTGCTGTCTTAATAATGAAAAACAAACACAGACACCCAATCTTACTTTCTCTTCACATGAAACTCCAGACATTCGTTTTAATATAAAAGCTGTAGTAAAAGTATCAATAACGGAAAATGTTCCATTATCTCTATATCCTAATTCGATTATAAAATTCCTCCGAAAAATGGAAAATGTTCTTGTCTTTGAAAAGTCTCATTTCTGGTTACTAATCGTGAATCGAACGTAATTAATGAACCCGATTTGGGTTTACATTCTTTCAGTTCGGCTTTTTTATGGCTAGGGCTAATAATAAAAATGTTCCGCATAGTAGTGCTATCTTAAGGATGAAAAATAAACACATTCTTGCTTTATCTTCCGATAAAACTTCAAAAATCCTTACTTACATAAAAAGCTTTAGTAAATAAATAAATTAAGGAAAATTCACCATTATCACTATATCCTATTCCGATGGCAAAATTTTCCAAAAGTATAGCAAATTCTCTTAAAAAAACTGTTTTCGGATTACAACGAGCGTTTGGATAAGTCTGTGCAAAGTCTAATAGATGAATCCATTGGACCTCGATGTTATCTTTAACTCTTGAAGAGTATCACACAAAGTTTTATTCATATATATTTATTAGGCTGTGTTTGACACTTATTTGAATCGATTAAATATCTTGGTTTCTGAAAGATGGATGAGAAAGAATTTCGCTTATTGATGAAACACTATTTTCTGAATGGGAAAATGGCTCATAAATCCAAAGCTACACTACTGGCCAAAAGTATTGGGTAAGATTTATAAAATGAGAAACATTTGAAGTTAATTAATACAATGGTTCACAATCAGTGTGAGAATAGGGTAGTTAAAGCGTTGGCACTCTGTATTTTAGAGTGAAGATTTTATCGTGAGGGCATTCTAGGGACCGTCTAGAAATTGATGAAGACGAAAAAGATTTCCGTCTTCCCCTCTTCAAGGAAGCTGTTAATGATTTGAAACTTCATCAATAGTTTGTTTCCTATGCACATATTGTTTCATATGCATTTTCGTAAAAAATAGCATGAATATTCGGAATATATCAATATTTTTTTTAACTTGAATCTTCGAATATAGTCGTCGAATTGTAATTTTAATTATGCATTTTAATTTTATAAGTGCAGAAGGGTACTCATTGGATATATAACTTTCATAAAATTTAATATTGCTATTCGACGATTCCAAGTTCAATTGCATTTTGCAAGTATTTTGAATACTTACTGCCACTAGTGTAAGCTTCTGATAAAACATAACACGTTTCTGCATCATAGTTCGATTAGAACACTTTATAATGGTTTAGTAATTCTTACAAAGTGGCCATTATGGCAGTTGAATGATACAGGATGCTTATTCTAGATTCGTATCCAAAACAGAAAATTCTACATACAATATTGTAATTGATGACAGAAGAGAGAAGTAAAGCTGTGAAATTGCTATGACTATAGAATCTCAAATGCCGTGTGCTTACTATTTTGCATGAATATTTACAAATGAGAAAATTCTCTACTTGCCGATTGCTCACCTGGATTAAAAGAGGTGCTGCTCAAAAAGTTTGAAGATAATTAAAGGAATCATGTGAGAAAGCTTTTGTCGTCGTTTTGTAACAGAGGATGAAATTGAATCCATAATTAGTCAGCTTTAGAAAAATGAGCAATCAAAACAAATGGATTGGAGAGGAGATTCGCCAATCTGAAAAAAAGCAAAACCTTTCCTTCAGCTGTAAAAGGTTATTATCACTGTCTGGGATGTTCGTAATACAATCTTTTTAGACTTTTGGGAAAGGGGCAAAACAATTACTCGACTATTATTTCTTTGATAGATCGTTTGGAAATAATGAAATAAAAAGACAAACGACTCCTACCAAACGAGAAAGAAAACTCTTTTTTACCACAATCATGCGCCAGCTCACATTTCTGCAATCGTGACCATAAAACTACACGATTTACTCAATGAAGTTCAACTGCATTCCCCCTATCCCCTGATTTTTCTCCTTTGGATTACTACCTGTTCTAAAAATAATTGCTGGGATCGAACGATGAGTTGATTGCTGAAGTATTGCCTGCTTTGAAGGATTGAACAAATTGTACTACATGGAGGGAATAAAAGAAGTCGAATATCGCTGGACTAAATTTATAAACTTCAAAGGACACTATTTTGAACAAAAGTATCGGTTATCCTGAAAAAAATTATGTTTCCTTGCTTTTTGCATGGACTTATAGAACAACCCGTGTAAGTGCGAATCGAATGTATTTAATGAGTCGGATCTGGGTTTTGCATTTTATGCTAAAGGTGAATGGTATTTTATTAGGCATTTTATGCTAAAGGCTAATTTGCTATGGCTAAAGCTAGTCCTAAAAATATTTCAGAAACCCTCCTTACTTTCTTTTCAAATAAAATACCAGACTTTCTCTCTAATATAATAAAAGCTGTAGCATAAATATAAATTGAAGACAATTCTTCATTATCGATATATCACATTCAAATGGCAAAATTCTCCGGAAATTATAACAAATTCCTTTATAGTTGAAGAAAACTTTTTCAGGGTCTTAGAGCAATGTTAAGTCTCATAAGCAACTTAAAAAAGAACTTCCCGTTCCACTTCAGGTTTGTAGCCTGAGAAATTTACTTCCAATTGTTTTTGTCTTTACTTTTATCGTATAAAATGTTTTACTCATTGATTTCGTAAGACGATATACTAAATTATAAAATATTCATACGGCATATCAGTGTTATAATGTTCTATTAAATGACTGAGTAAGTATTAATCATTGCCATTTTTTTAAAAAATGAAAGACGCCGTCTGTATAACAGAGGGTGAAGTTGTGAACTAATGGAAAATGCTTTTATTTTGTTTATTATTATTTTATCTTGTAAAATTAGTTCCCAATGATAATTCATTTTTTAAAAAACCCTTTCTTTTGAGTCCAACGACAGAAGAAAGCTTAATTTTTCTCATTACATTTCAAAATTTGGATGAAAAAACTAATTACGTTTCTACAATCAAGGCGGATTAAAAGCAAGGCGCAGTAGGTGAATTCCAAGGGTCCGGAAATGTAGATTTTTTTCAGATATTATTTATATTTTTATCATTCATACTTTAACATAGTTCAATATTTAGTATTGAATTAACTCTCTTTTTTTAAGCTTTATGACTCATTAAATGCTGTCTAGAAAATAATAGTTATTTATGCAGTAGTGATACACAGAGTAATTTTGCTAAGAAAGAGCCAATTACCTTTCCTTTGATGCAACGAATCCTTAATTTATTTTGAAAATATGTACGCGTATTTAAGTCATAAAAATAAAATTGCTGAATTTAAAGCATCTTAAGTATAAACAAAGAATAATAAAGCTAATCATAGAAATTAAATAATAGCAATATTC
>BGPR01000315.1:746300-773258 GCA_013235015.1 Araneus ventricosus | reverse complement strand
ATGTTTCATCTGCTTTTTGAAGCTGTAATTTTAATTTTCCAAATAATATGCGATTGGAACCATTGTGGATTTAAACAAATCTGTTCGGTATACGTCCTTTGCTAGAGAAGTTCTATATGTTAAACTTCATGAAAAAAAATGACTTACTCAAATGATACTGGGTTACTGAGAAGAAACATTCCCAGTTTAGTTGTGGACCGTCACTTTTAACGGTTAAGTGCATGGAAAAGTACGTTCCTCCAACCAGAATAACCGATTAAATGATGTTAAAACCAAAAGTATATAAAAAAAATTCTCGACTAATGTTATTCGACGATAGTGTGAGTATTCTTTTAAATTACATTCACAGACAAATATTTCTTAACTATTGTAAATTTCCATGCGTGCCCTATTGTTGATTTATCTTTTATACTTTTACCAAAAAATTTTATTTGTATAATTATTTTAGTAAAAGTCAAGAACTTTTTTATACCAAAAATTCTTGACTGTTTGAAAATAAGACACAAATTTTCTCTCAAATAGTATTTATCAAATCTATGAATTTCAATGTACCGAGGAATTCCAACTATGGAAACTATTTTTGATTATTGAAATCTTGAAGTTAAGAATAAAATTATAATTATTTTTTATTATAATTTATCAATTCTCTTTTGACATCTTTTTTTTAGCTAGCAAGCTCTTTTCACTTCACAATATCAAAAGAATCATTGCGAATAAACCAACTATTCTACTCGGTTCCTCTGTAAACAACTTCAGAAATCTCGTACCATGCAAGCGTCAATGGAATCTTACCATACTCCCTTCCTGCTCTCGCAAAGAAACTTATCTGCATCATCCATGACCCCAAATGATAGTCATGATTATTCCAAACGAACACAATCCTCTTACAAATTATGGTCCGAATCAGTAATTCTGAATCGGAATCGTACCTCAAATCACGTTGATTCATCTTGAACTCCGATTCACGGCGAATTCGTTCCTTTTTGGTCGAATCGGATACGTTCTTTCCTTTTGAGATCCGGATGATAGACGTCAGAAGAAAAAAAATAGGATAGGAAAAAGCAAAAATTGTGTTACATTTAGCTTTTGGGGTTGTTTAATCAGCAAGACACTGACGTTTCAAAAATTAGGTAAGTGTTTCAGGTAATCGATGGTTTCGGAATGTAAAATGACGACAAAATGTATCTTATAGTGTAACGTAGTGTTCGCGTGAGTGTTTGTGAAAGTTAATGTTCATTTATAATCGGTCCAGTCAATTGACAAGTTTTTCCTACATGTCTTCACCCAATATAACTTATATACCTAATTTCACTCGCAAGAGGAATTACAATGGAATGTTACAAAAAACTTTCACAAGTGCCCCTTCAAACAAGCCAATCATCAAAATCTGGGGTAAATCCTGCAGAACTCCTAGAAATCACCGTACATGGTGACATGGACATTAGTTGTGAATATTCATGTCCACTGCGAACTACCAATACCTGGACATGGACTTTGGCTGGAAGAAAATAAAAATCTGACGTGGAGAAGAAAACTGTGGTTGGTATTCAATTTGTACTACTCATTTCTTGAAAGTGATAAGACCAAGAAGATCGAGTGTGCATGACGATGAACCTTCCTAGACCAGTCCCGCATTGGACATCGCAATACTCAGCTTTGGGAGCCTGCCGTGACATGCTCTTCAAAAAGGGATGTAAACCGGCGTGCGACAAGCGTTGGAAGCAGGATCCCTCTTGCTAATGCACGATCAAAAAAGAATGGACTCATAAGCACTCTCAGCCTTGTGTGAGAACCCCGTATAAGTCTACCTGCCGAGTTTATCTTTACAGCAAAGCTAGATGAGATGGAACGTGACCATTCACCTACTATAAACGAACGTTCACGTCGAGACTAATTTTATGTATTATTATCATCATCATCATCAGAGTAAATAAATAAATATATTTTTTTCATGTTAACTTGTTATTTTTACTTTATTTTATTAATATTATAATTAGTATTAGAATGATTAAAAGTTTCAGTTATTTCTACAAGTTGAAATAAAAAATTTTAGTTTTAAAAAAAGTGGAAAGTTCAGACTTCTTTAACCAAATATTGAAATTCTTTTGCTAGATGTTAATAGTTATAATAAACTTAAAACAATATTTTATAATAAAACTATTAATTGATAGACAACATGTTGGATAAATTAAACGTTGAAAATTTATTAGGTGATTCTCAATCACAAGTTAAAATTGCAAATTAAAGTGCCAATGTTAAAGTCAATGTCAACACTTTTAACAAATGCTTTTAATCTTCAGAAAATAATTTAAGCTTTAAAATTAAGTCTGTTTCCTCTAACAATTTTTTCATGTTCTAAAAGTCATCAACTTGTATTATTCTGAAAAGAAGTAACCTTTGAAAATTCAAGGCAACTTCTTTTCTATAATCGTCCTTAAAGACAAGAAGAAAGAAACATTTTTCTGATTGAAATAAAGAAAACTTAGATGAGTGAAAGAAACTTATTAAATTTATTATATAAAGAAATTTATACATATATTCAAAAGAATCTATTTTTTTTGCTAAGTGAATTAAGGCATGAGTGAGAAAATATTCAATCAAGACATTTGTTTGTTGAAATAAAGTCTACACTTTGGAAGCTTGAAAGCAATACGTAACTGAACGAAGTACATCAGATGGGCTGTTGAAGGTAAAATCATATCACAGTATGCCAAGAAACACTGTTTTCTGGACAAAATAAATTAAAATTGATTGATTATCTCCTGTGTGTTAATTCATGTGCATTATTTATTGATTTTAAATGTATATATTTTAGCACTTAACTAGAGATGTCCATAAACTCGTAATTTAAAAAAAGTTTAAATATTTTTAATGAGTATCAGTTCTTATTATTTTTTTAAATTTTGTGTTTAAAAGAATGCATATGAAGCTTCAATTTAATCATTCTTCTGAAATGAGTTTTGAAAGATTTCACTGGGAAAACAACAAAATCTTGCTCAATTTTTAATAACTGAAATTTTAATTAACTACAGGAAAAGTTGACAGTGATTCTCCTTTTGTTTTAAAGAGCACATGCGAAAAATTTCATCAACTTTGGACAAAAACTGCAGATTTTTATAAAAGACGAACAATTCCTCTTTACATGTAAAGAACTGAACTTTTGTACTAAATGAATTTCAAACAAGACATTTGAAAACAAGAAAATTATAAGTTATAGATGCATTTTATTTTTTAAGCAATAAAATCTAACACGGAGTACCATAGTCTTATTTCTATGTTTTGCTTCTGATCATGCTTTTGTATGCAAATTGTCAATAAATAATAAAAGAGAATGCATGTGTAGGTTGTTGTCTGTCTGTTGATGTTCTACAGTCCGTTGAATCTAAAGCCACCAAATTTGGTACAAACATACTATAAGAGCGTAGGAATATGCATCTCAGAAAGTTTTGAAATTTTAATTAATTAAAAATTAAGCAAGAATTGGGAATTTTTTCAACTATAACTCAAAAAATATTATCACATAAAAATAATTTTTACACATTATTAAATTTCAAAATTTTTATCTTTCAATGCGATGCCAGTTTAGTTGCTGTGAGATTTTCTCCTTAATTTTGCAATTTTTAAAAAATATTTTTAAGCATAATTATTTAACCATACTTTGGAATGTTGTAATGAAAGTCAATCAACTTTCATTGCTTCAAATCAATAAATCTTATATTTTTCTCCTGATAAAGAAGAAGCATGATATATAATTATATTTTCATCTTACGATATAAAAACTTTTTAAAGCAAAAATTGCATTCCATTTCATCAGTTTTTTAGTCCAATTTTTTCTTTCCTCATTACTTGAAATAAATTTACTTTTTAGACATATTTACAATATTATTATGATAGATTTAATTTCTAGCAATGATCTTAAAACTCATCTTTCCTGTTACATAAAGAAAGTTTTTCCTGGAGATTGTGTTTAATTAGGTTAAATATTCACTCTATAATTAACTTAATAAAGTGTAATAATTGCAATGTAAATTAGAATTATGCTTGACCAATAAAAAAAATAACTTCATTGACTCTCAAGATTTTTAGCCTTTTTTATTTGCTAAATGTAAAAACCTAAGTCATTAATTTCATCAGATGCGAGACATACTACATCAAATTTTAGTTCAAATATTAATACATTTCCTGTCCACTGTTTTTCAATTTTTTAACTAATTTATTTCTTGGTTTTTTGTAACAATTAATGGCTTCAGCTTACCAAAAATTAAATAAGTTGGTGAATTTAAAGTTGACTGGCATAATTTAATCCATACAATTAATAAGATGAATTGTTCAGCTGTTCGCCGCTGTCAGTATTTAATACTAGAAAAGCAATGTAAAGAGAGGGAAAATTTGAGTTCACCTCTCTAAGTCTTTTTTCTCCTTCTCTAAGATATGCTATGCATTTTCTACTCTTTTTTTTCTGACTGAAAACAGGAATACCACTCCTCACACCCACGAAAGAAAGAGCCTTTTACTGCTTTTACAACCTTGTTAACATAATCAAAGAAGCACTCCCATAGCCCCCCACCTGCAAGGAAAAGGCGAGTGTCCCAGGGCCAGAGAAATACATCTATCCTCTGGTCCTGTGAGTGTCCCACGGATGCCATTTTGTCAAATGACATGATTTCTCCTCCCCTTGTAAGTTTCAGAGGGTCCGAAGTAGACTATTTTCTTTGTTCGCTTCTCCGTCAGTTTTACTACTGTAAAAAGCACTAACAACAAAAAAGAATGCTATTTAGACATTTCCAAGGACCGCAGCTTCCTGCTCAGAGGGGTCACTCTTCCGTCTTGCCGGGGGTGATATGAGTGGTTATTGCGTCCCGACCTTGCACAGAAAGAAAAGGTTGTGTGAAGGACATAAAACTACTTGCTATTTTATTTGCTTTAGAAAAGACGCAGGAATTTCTCTAGGAAAAAAAATTCTTCCCTTTCTCTCTCTTTCACATACACAGATCCTGGGGGCCCATATCAGCTTATGTTTAAGGGGCCCACTTGCCATCGGGCAAGCTGGTAACCTGGCCAGTCCGCCACTGCCTTTATGCCTCTAAGAATACAGTTAACAGTATAAAGTAGGTTTTAAAACTTCTTTACAAATTTCACAGTCCATGCCTTTACAGGGTTCCCACGGTCCTTGCAATTCCTTGAGAGTCTTAGAAAATTTTTTGATGAAATTAGGTCCTTGAAAGTCATTGAAAAAAGAATGATGTCCTTGAATTTTTAAGCGACCGCCGATAATCTCCGCCCCCATTTTCTCCTCAACGCGAAATATGAAGGCCACCGAAAAAACTCCGGAAATGCACTCGTGTTTCTCCTCGCTGCTTATCTCTCTGCGGAGTAAAATAATTCAAGAGGGGAGTCCGTGACTTTCGGAATCCCTCGGGGTTTTCAAACAAACAGTACTCTTTTGGAAGTGGGGGCTTTAACCCTCTGATTCGTAGGATACTCTGAGCGCCCTGCCTCCCCCTCAAAAACCGCAATGACAGCTGACAATCTTAAGGGGTTTTATTTGAAGGAAATTGGTTCGGGGTTGAAATGCTAATGACCAGTTTTGAGGAGTACAGCGAATTTATGTTCGGACTTCCCCTAACAGTTCTAGGAAATATCCCTGTCCCCTTTTATCCCTTTTTTCCTGAAATGTATCAACAGTAAATATTCCTATAATTCCTGTCAAGGGAATAATAAAATTTTTGAAAAGATGTTCAAAGACAGTTTGATAGCCAAACAGTTTTCGTGTGGTGCTACTAAAACTGCATATGTGTGCTGTTTCTGATTGGCTCCATATTTTAAGGCCAATTTGATTAAGTGTTTGGACAATGTTGAACAGTATAATGTCCTTTTTGACAAAACCCTTAATAAGGCTACTCAACTGAAGCAGATGGATATACTTGTTAGATTCTGGCATAATGATCAAGTCTCTACTCGCTATCTAGCATTAGCGTTTATTGGTCATGCCAAAGCTGATGACATATTGTCAGCTTTTTACCAGTGTGTGGAGAAGTTAAAATTTTGCAAATCTCAGTGGATGACCCCAATGTTAATTGGAAATTTTTTTAGAATTTGCAGGCGGATTTTAAAAAAGAATATTCTCGTGAAGCCCTATCCATTGGAAGTTGTAGTCTCCACATCTTGCATAATTCCTTCAAATACGGTGAAAGTTCCACAGGGTGGAATATTTCAGAAATTTTGACCTCTCTCTGTTGATTATTTAAGGATAGCCCTGCTAGAAGAGAAGATTTTTTGATGCTTTCCACCCTTCAAAAATTTCCTCTTAAATTTTGTAAGGTTAGATGGTTAGAGAATGTCCCTGCAGTGGAAAGGGCCATTCAAATATGGCCAGATGTCGTTGATGCCCCTTTGCTGCCTTTCTTTTCGGATGATATTCTCAAATTATGTAAACATCTTGTTGAATATTTTAATGTTTACAAGCCAGAATATAACTTTTCATCTGCTATTAAACTGCAAATTTGATTTCACTGATGAAGGCTTATTAAATTCCGTTGGCAAAGTTAGCATGGGTTTTGTAGCTGACAATATTAACAAAACAGAAAAGTGATACAATTAGTGAAGAAAAAAGATTCTTATCTTAAAGGAGCCTTCAATGTTAAAAGTGAGTCTCGCAGCTTTGTCACCAAATTGCTATGTCATCTAATGAGAAAGTGTCCAATTAATTATGCTTTAGTTAGGAATTCCTCACGCTTTGATCCAAGAAAAATGGCTTCACAATCCGAGAATTGTGTGAAATCTTTGAAACAACTGCTGATGCATTTATCCAAAAAGAAAATTGTTCTGGATACTGATTGCGATGACATCATATTTCAGTACAAAAATTTTCTTCAGAATATTATGAATATGTATCCATCTGCCTTTCAGACTTTTAATCCTAATACCAGATTGGATATATTTTTCAATGAATACATGAGCAAAAGTGTGAAAGATTATAACAAAACATGGTCAGTTATGAAAATAATTTTCACATTATCTCATGGGAAAGCTTCAATCGAGCTTGGGTTTTCAACAAATAAAAAATTTGAAGTTGAAAATATGGCACAAGAATCCTATGTTGCTCGACGTATAGTGTGCGATGCTATTAAAAGTTATGGAGAAATTTTAAATATTCCCATTAGTAATGAAATGCGTAAATTTGTTTTCGCAGCTAGGCAAAAATATATGCTACATTTAGAGGAAAAGAAAAAGACAAAAATAAATGAAGGAATCAGTAACAAGCAAAAGCTCATTTCAGATTAGATGGATTATCTCAAAGTTAAAAGACAGTGTTTGGAAACAGATGTTTCCTCTATGGATAAAACATATGAAAATCTCACTGAAGAAGCAGAACGAAAGAAAGATATTTCATTGTTTATAAAATCCAATTCAATAAAAAAGGCAATCAGAAAAAAATGTAGAAATTAAAGAAATTGATAATGAGATCAACGTTAAATCGGAGGAATTCTGCAAATGTTCATAAATGTTTAAATATTTGTGTTTTATATTGCCAAGATTTCTTTACTACCAGAAAATTAAGTGTAATGGTTATTATTATGGAAAATCTATTTGCGTGTGTTTATAAGAGATGAAGAAATTTTTTTTATGTAAAGTTGAAATTTTTGTGTTTTTTATTACAAACGTTTCTTTATTACCAAGAAATTAAGTGTAGTGGTTATTATGGAAAATCTATCCCAGATAGCACGTAAATTTGCAGCAAGTTTGATTTTGACTTGATATTCCCTTGTCATGGCAAAATTTGACGCGTCAAACTTGAAACGAACTTGTAGCAAGTTCGCTGTGACAACTAGCGCCACCCTCGCTTGCAACGCATTTGCTACAAGTTCGATGTGACAAATAGCGCCACCTCCCTTGCAAATCAAACTTGCTGCAAGTTTGCAAAACAAGCTTCATGCAAAGACAGCACAAAGAGATAATTATCTTTGTCTCTGTTTAAAAAAACATCCTATTTTTAATAGCATCTCCTAGACCGTCCTTCTTTTCATTAATTCAATAAATCAATGATAATTTGTAAAAAAACTAACTTTTTTATAAAAAAAAATTTTGAAGCATTTTTCATCTTTTTACTAAATATATCACTCGCACTTCAAAGAAAACTATATCGCCTTTTTCTTATTGTTGAAATTTTAACGCTTATAAACAAAATTAAATCTAAAAAACAGTCAATGTTTGTTGAAAAATAATAACTTAGACATTTTGTCCCATTTTAAAGTAATTACTTTTGAACTCTAATTTCATAATTTATTCTACTAGCAAAACGTAGTTATTAGCGAAAATCGCTCTCTCTTTGACTTAAAATCATATTCTCAACTCAAAAAATTAATGAAATCAAGAAAACAGTTTAAAATAAATCGTATACAAATCGAATCGAACAATGTATTAGCGAAATCTATCTTCTCCCCTCAGAGTTTAACTGGCTGAGTGGTTACCGCTTCAGCTTCCGAACCGGTAGGTCGCGAGTTCTATACTGGGTTGTGTTCGTACTCTATTTTTGCTATAATTTGCAATGAGTTTGCAATGCAAGCTTGCTGCAAGTTCGCCCTATGGTGAATTCGAGGCTTGCGTTAACTTGCTGCAAGCTTGTTTCACACTTGCGCACTTGTCGTGACAAATTTGCAGAAAGCTTGCAGACTTGCAGTGCAAATTTGCTGCAAACTAAAATTGCTATCTGGGATTTGTGTGTGTGTGTGTGTGTAAAAGATAGGAAGAATTTTTTAAAAAAATAACGTTGAAATTTTTGTGTTTTCTATTGATATTTTTCTTTTATATATTTCACAATTGGTTTAAAATGCAAAGTTTTCTTGCATCTAAATAAAAAATAAATAAATTCAAGGATTTTGAAATGTTTCTCTTTTAATAAGGTAAGTACTTCAGACATTGCTAAAACAAATGTTCGGTTTAAATATCAGTGACTTATTTTTATTTATTTCAACTGTTTAAAATTTTAATCAATCATGTATTGATAGCTACTTTTGATTATTGTCTCTTTAGGAGGTCAAAAATAAAATTAATTTTGATTTGAAAATTTAGTTTTTATTCTGTTTGATTCATTGTTACGTTGTGATTGAATTATTAAAATGGCAAGGCTTGATCTTAAAAGCTATAATATAAAGGTTTATAAAAGATCTGTTCCAAAAAGCATAAAATGGATATTAATTGTAAATTTCTTTAGTGTTCAATTGAGATTGACTTATGGATATTCAGGATAAATTAGATACGATTTTTGATTTTATCACAATATATTTCAAGTTTTCAGTTAAGATTCTATTGTTATTCATTATTGATTCTACACTGTCTCTTGTCTTATTGACATCAAATATTAAAAAAAAAATCATGGTCGTTTTTTTGTAACTTATTATTATTATTATTTATATTATTTTAATTTGTAGTTTGATTCCTGTAAAATCAGAACAACTGAAATATCAAGTGTATAGACTCGTTTTACAGTTTTTCAAGTGAAAAATTCAGTTATGCATAATTTCTACAATATGTAATTTTATGGTCCTTGAATTTTCCGTAAAAGGTCCTTGAATTTTCTTAAAATGTCCTTGAATTTGTTTCTTCAATAAGAGTGGGAACCCTGCTTTAGTAATTCAGAATTATTAAATGGAAACTAGAAAAACATTTTGGTATGATGGTGGTCTTTCTCTCTTATAGTGTTACACACTAACACATTTTTCCTACTCAAAAAGTATCGACAAAATGTTTACTAATACTGCATCATTGAAAGCATAAGATTTACCTAACAAGCATGTGCACACTGGCTCATGCTGTACAACTTGTTACATGTTTAAATGATAAGCATAGTTATATTTCTCATGTGAATATAACATCACAAGAACTGATATCTTCTGTGTTACAAGCATTTAAATAATGTTTTCAATAAATCAAATTGGATAAGTTGTGCAATTTCTTTTTTTTCTACAGTGAGCATTCCAGAATTTTCAGAAATATACTTTATTCTAGGCTTTACTATGCAATATCTTTTATCTGTAAAATTTCATAAATTTGCCCTAATTTGCAATAAAGGAATACTACTCAGATTTCTAGAATTTTTCCTTTTTGTTTTGGATAGAAACCACCAAATATTCCTGGGTTGATTATTATTATTGAATGTAGACCAACTATGCACAAGGCCTTAAAATTTGGTTAATGAATATCTCCTTAAAGATTAGTTGCTATAAACTCAAATAGATCAGCGGTTTGAAATTAATTTTAGACTGTATATTAAAAATGGACAATATTTTGAATACCAATTTAAGCAGATATTGCAAACCTTTACAGAATTTTAATATGAGAATTACTTTGTTCAATACATAAATGTAATGAGTTAATTCAGAAAGGTTACTTCTGAATCATTTATTAAATGTGATGGTTGATTAATTATTATATATTCTTAGAATTGTCTTTGAAGGCTGTTTTGAGTGAACAAGTAGGTATGTATGTCTAAGTCATTGTTAGTAATTTAATTGTTTTCAATATGAAATTCTCTAAGCTAAAGCTGCTAAATAATTTTTTTCATTTCTTTTATAGGCTTTAAAGAGTTACAGTTTTACAGGATAGTTTCTAGATTACTTGTTAAGTGCTTTCAATTTAAGAATATTTTTCAGATTGCTATTACTGCCCTGTTTTAAACATTGTTCTTCTGTTCTAGGTTAGCAGAGGTCTGTGGAAAAAATATGGAGATAAAAGAGTTATTGATACACCCATCACAGAAGTTAGTTTTAAAACCACATTTGTTACCTTAAAATTTTGCGTGCAATACCAAGCATAAATTTCTTTATGTGGTCATATCAGTTTATCAAATACGGAGGAAACGGTATGATCCTTTGGGGGAAAAAAACCTTTCTATCTTATTTAGTTTCTACAGAGTCAAGTTTTAAATTTTTTTCAAAGCCTATTTTCATACAAAACACTTTATCATGACTTCAAAATTGTGTAGTAAATAAGTAAAATAAAATGTTGATAAATATAAAAAAGTTATTTTAAAATTGTTATATGGTAAATTTTAATGATGTCAGGATTATTTTCTGTATCATATGTGCTTACAAATGTTATGGAATCTGAAACAAAGGAGACTGTGAAAATAGTTGTGACATGAGTTCTCTAGTAAATAGTAACTTTGCCGATTTTAATTTTTTTTCACTTAGAAAAAAATTTTATTAAAAAAATAAATGAACATTCACCCTAAAAATAACATACATACCTTCATTATCCTTGAAGGAGTTAAATGTTGCTATTGAATAATACAAATTTACAACGATCATGTGATAACCCATTTTAGCCTTTAATCTGTATGAAACTATTTTACATTTTGCAATAAATGCTGTAGGGTAAATAGATATTGTTTTGAATTTAAATCAATTAGTATAATCAATATTTAAACTAATATATGAATTAAATTTAACATTGAAAGTAAAAGTTTTGTTATTGAATATATAAAATGAGGCAATAAACTGGCAAATGATTTGTTTTTCAGTTTTTCTCTTGCATGAAATTCAGCATAATGAATAGTCATTTAAATTAAGCAGCTAGGAAATGATTTACATTTGGGTCCAAAGACTTGTCTAAAAAATCAGAGTCTTGTGTGAAATTTCTCAAAAGGCTATCTGTTTTGTTAACCCAATGTCACCATTCTTATGAAACTGCACATCTTTTTCCTCTGCATATAGTTGAAAAGAAAGCGCAAGAGGACAATATGTTTTGATTTCTTTCAATTGCATTCCACTTACTTCTTTATTTACTTTTTGAACTTTTATTAGCCTTAAAAATTCTCACAATGTCTAAGAAAAATTGCAGATATTTTCCGATTCAAAAGAAACATCAATAGAATGAATTTCAAAGGAAGTAGGAAAAACAAGGTTTTGAGATGGGACACCAATGGAATTATTCAATGCAAGATTTGTTCTATCATGCAGTTTGCAGCTATCATGTTTAATCACCAGTAAAAAAAAATTAATTAATGCTCTTTAATAATTTTGGATTTCTAAAATTTCTGTAATTTTTCTGTCACAAATGTCTTGTTAATCTCCTGATTTCATTAATAAAATTTTCTTTAATGTCAGTAGCATGGCATTAACTAAATATGCTTTTAATTTAACTTTTTATCTGTTCTTTAACTTGCAGGGTAAATTTCTGTTTTTAATAGGAAATTGAGTTTTTAAATTTTTTGTCTAGAAATAAAACATTTTGTTAAATCTTGTGTTTCTTTGCAATATAGAAATTTTATTCTTTTTTTTATCATAATACAATTTATGTGTTACATATATATAATGTGTAAAAAAAATTATTTTTCTTTCTTTAGATTGGATTTGCTGGCATTGCTGTTGGAGCAGCCTTTGTGAGTAGAAAATCTGTTGTGATTTTACTTCACGGCAGCAATTTTGTCGTGATCTTATTTTTTTTTTACTCTTTAGTCAGTTTACCTTTTAACTAGTTGATAAGTGAAAATTACAGAATTATTCAATTTACACTTAAATTAACTTGCTTTCATTTTCAGCAATCATTCTCAATTCAATTTTTTGATTCTACACTCACATGACAATTGAAACTACTAAATAATTGTAACTCTCTCAGTACCTAAAGTTGCTAGATTTACATTAGCTAATTAAACTTGCTTTTAGAGAAGATAGAATTTTTACTCAATCATAAATTAAAATTTTCACAGGTGAGAAATCTAGTTTCAAAGGAAATTAAACGCAATGGCCGCAATAACACTAGGTTCTTAAGTTTGACCAGAACACTCAGTAATTTATAAGATGTGCAACCTGTGTGAAAATGAACACAGTACAACAATTTCTAAAAACAAACACATATTTATTGAAAATAGAAATGAATTAATGGATTGCTTCGTACTAATTTTAACAAGTATAAAATGAAATGTCCTTGCAGGGCACAAACTATTTTGGCAAGTGAAATTATATGTAAATGTTAAAGCAATGACAAGAATTAACGGAGGGCGCCCAACCGGTTTGAAAATAAACACTCATAGCATTCAACAACATTCTACTCAAATATACTCGGGCTTATAGAACTACATCAACAAATGTTCTAAACACCCTGACTGGGATCCCCCCTTGCACGTGGTCGCCAAAACCGAATTTATCAAGTTTCGGATCTGGGCTGGACACGCCAATCTTTATACTGACATCTTGGGCAACATACAACTGGACAATAATATCTCAATTAAAAATATTCCATCCAGCAGCAAATTTATTATCCTAAACGAAAATATTTCCAACGCAGATTTTGAGGTGTACACGGACGGGTCCAGGATCGAAGATGAGACTGGATTCGCCGTGTGCATCTTCCAAGAAAACAATAACATTGAAAATCACCTTTACAAACTTAAAAGTCACAATTCGATTTTTCAAGCAGAGTTGGCCGCCATCCATTGTGCGGCCAACTGGGCTGCCAGCAAAAATGTATCCATCAATATTCATACTGACAGCCTCTCCTCAATAGCCGCCATCAAGAGTGCCAGCGCCAGATCTTCTTTTGTAAATAACATAAAACAAGATCTTGTAAAAATTAAACATTTGGTCGGCCTCTCCTGGGTCAAAGCCCACGTAGGGATCCAGGGGAACGAATTGGCCGACCAACAGGCAAAACTTGCGACCACCACGGGGGTTGACACAATTATCCCGGCTCCCCGTTCCTATGTTAAAAGGTTACTCAATAAACTTATGATCAAAGAATGGAACAACTATTGGAGGCAATACAATTCTACCTCCGGAGCCAGAGTCAGGGAATATCTCGAACACGTAAGCCCGCAGTTTTTAATTCACAGCAAGTTTTTAATCTTTTTTTAAGTGGGCACGGACCATTTCCTTTTTATTTATGTCGTTTTAAAATTCTAGACTCCCCTTTGTGTGTCTGTGGGCAGGTGGGCTATGCAGATCATTATACCTTTAGCTGCTCGCTCACCCAAAAATTTCATTTAGTTAAACCCGCAAACGCCCACAAAAGGGCCTGGTTCCAAAATCTCATCAATAATTCCCAGGCCCTTAGTAAACTTAAAGAAGCCTTCAGGATCAGTGGGGGCGTGTGCGATTCGTTGACCCAAGCTGCGTGATTTTCCCTTTTTGAGTTTTTTCGGATCTTTTAAAGATGTGTTGATTTTTAAACCTTTTACCTTTTATTTGGTGTTTGTCCGTTTTGTAATGGCTTCTTGGATCTTTTTGTTGTCTTGCGACTCTTGTTGTATTTGTATGCATATTTGGTTTACCACTGGGGATTTTCCCTTATTGGGAGTGTTTCTGGGAGGAGTGGGTGAAGTACGTCGGGAGTGTATACTCCTAGTAGGGTCACCCAAGGCGTGAAGGCCACTCCACTATTCTCAGTTACACTTAACTCCGCAATGGTCTTGACCCTTCAGATATTCGTTGTGGGGTCGCTTTGTTTGTTAATTATATATTTTGACTTTTTTAGATCCTTTGTACATTTTTAACATTTGATATTTTTAACTCTATTTTAATTACTTGACTTAAGTGGACTTTCACTTGCTTTAAGACCTGTTTTATTGCATTTTAACTGTGTCGGTCACTTGGTGGTATTTTATGATGTCTTATACTCTTTATACTTCGTTTCATTTTCGGGCATTATTTTGTATGTACTTTTTTTCCTCATCTCTTTATACTGTGTGGTATTGTGTATTGTTGTTGAATATTTTATTGCAATATTTTACTGTTTTTAATGGTTTTTATATATTGTCTACTGCTCTCCCATCCCATGCTTATTCTGCAAACTTTTTAAACTTGTCTGTTTTTGTTTCATTTTGTGATCTTATTTTTTACTCATAAAATATTTCAATAGAGACCTATTTAAATCTTTTTTGGCCCTAGTCGGTTTATGTGTCGTGGTTTTTTTTTTTTTTTTTTTTTAACTTCTACGAGGTTAGTTTCGTTCTTCCGTTCTCTCCAGGGGTTGGTTGTAGGTAATTGGAGTGTGTTGGGATCTTCTTCCGGCCTGTATTTGGGATTGTGTTTCTTAATTGAATTTTTAATTTTTTAACTGTTTTATCTGTTCTCTTTTTAACGAATCGGATGTCGTCGATCTGACTCTGATTTTTCCCGGATTGGATTTAGATCTTTTTAAATGACCTATTCGGAAATCTCTTTTAACTTTTTATATGACTTGGTGTGTGTGTGTTTGCTGTGATTGGTGTGATGTGTGTGTGTGTCTTTTCTGTCTTTTATGTGTGTTTTACATTTGCTTTTTATGTATGGTAATTGATGTTTTATGATAATTTTATTTATTAATTGCTTGTATTGCAAGATTTTTATGCTCATCTGTTGTAACATTTTAATTGTATATTTTCCTGGCGACCGATGAGTTGGTCGCTTGAGACCTCATCGCTTGTATCTTTTATCAATTGTGTTACGACGTCATGTGTTGTTTCCGGCACCTTTTGTATTTACTTTCTGCTCCTGTTTGAGCATGGTATGTATTGGTGTTTCATTTTTGTAACTACGTTTACTCAGCTTGTGTGTCCGGCACGCTTTTTAATATTTATGTGTCCAGCACCCTTTCTATATTTTACTGCCACTATGGGCAATGTTTGTAAATTTTTCTCTTTGATTCAATAAATGCTAGTGCAGGAGCTGGGTCCTGTCGTTGGCCGGCGCGCCTTGGGGGTTTCTTTGCTTCTCCGGCGGCCTTTTTTGCCTTACACCCTTTTTGGGTAGGCTGGGCCGTCGCGGGTATCAAAAAAAACACTCATAACAAAAAAAAAAAACACAATAGCATAAACCATTTCATCAAATGAGGCCTGAGACCCGGAATTCTTGATTTTTTTAGATCCCTTCCCTTACATTAATTTAAGTCACCCATGGTAGATTTCGAAATTCCCCTTTTCTTTAAAACCCAGCATCTCAAGCAAGGGTTCCTACGTTAAATGATATGAACATTTACCTACAGCATGGCAAAACTACTTAGTTCAGATTAAAATTTTACTTGACATTTGTTAGAATTGTTCGCTCATCAAGAAATTAGTTACTCATTAAGGTGAAAACTCCAAAAAAACTACATTCCTAAAATCATACACTTCAAGTAGGCATAATTAAATTTCATCACAATCAAACAATGAGACAGCTTTCCTAGGTAATTTAGATTTAGTTACAATTCATCCGTTTTACACGAGTCTCAAACCCCATAAAAAATATATCCAATCAGCTCATGACTTCAGAAGCTCGGACATTTGACATAAACAATTAAAATAGAATTCATCTACATTATACGATAAATAACACACAAATTACACAATTACATTCTTGATTAATCTAGCCAAATAATATGTGTTTATCCCTTTGATTACTCTACATTACAACATTGCTTCATTCCCTATTAGCCTCATCATTTACGCACTTCCCAAAAGTTTTCAAATGTTAATCCAAAAGTCTGATGGAAGGAAACGTAATAAAAACAAAAAGGAAAACTTAGCTGGAAACAGCACTGTTGTTAGGACTCCGCCGGCATGCCGAAGCAGGACCCATCTCGTTCAGGGTTACGTCATGGAGTAGCACACCACCGAACACTACGCTACGTCAGGATTTCGCCGGTCATCTATCTGCACAGAAAGGCGCAAGGAGCGTTGGTCACTAGTGTTAACCACGAAAAGCTCTCTTCTCGGGAACTTGAGGATTACTTCATTGCGTCGCACGATACCGAACACTTCGCTACATCAGCACTCCGCCGGACATCTAATTGCACTCGATAATCGCCTAGAGAGTTGGTCGTTAGTCTCTATCACTAAGAAGCGATCACGCCAAGGGGCACGTTTAGACGTAGATCAACTGCTCTCGCTTTGAAATTTTTCCTTTTCCCCCTTCTTTCTTTTACGCTCTCCGAAGACAAGTCTCTGACTCGAAAGTTATTTTCCCTATTGATCCTTCCACGAAGCTTTAGTCATCCTCAATCTACACGCTAGCACCCAAAAGATCAACGTGGGATGCATGTAGATCGCCTCTCGCGGAGATTAAGTCTCGCATAGAAAGATTTCTTCTTCACAAAAACGTTCCAGGTACGAAGCGTAAAACGTCCACATTCCTCACGATAGTGTCATTACATAAATCCGCCGGATGCATAAAGATTACTCATCGCTCTTAACCTCTGGGCTTCTCCTCCAAGCTTCCCGGCGTCGCACGGCTCCTAAGACCACTCGAGGTCTCCCGGGGGCATATTTACAAACCCTACCCTGATAGAACTGAGGCAAGAAATCGGACAATATGATTGGCTTGCTTCGCCGAGAGCCGATGACGTCGTTCTTTGCTCTCTTGGGTGTACTTTTCATTAGTATATTTTCTTGCAGTGTGGGATGCTTTATTTTTTGTGATATTTTAAAAAATAATATCATTTTTAAAAATATTACAACCCACGGAAGAATGTTTTCTGTGCTCAAGTGTGGAAAAACGGAGAAGAAAAGTAGGACGACTCTTGTTTTGTTATGATTGCCGTACGCTACGTGCGAGAGCTGAAAACGACGTCACTGCTTCTCGTAGCCAATGATATTGACTGATTTCCTGCCTCAGTTCTATCAGGGTAGGGTTTGTAAATATGCCTCCCGGGGTCGAAAAACAGGCAAAAGGCAAAAAGTCATTTTCTACGAGCTTTAGTTAGGAGAGCCTGGGCTTTACGCCTATAATCTCCATTCCGTAACTTAAGCTTCTGCAGTTTCATAACTTACTGGAGTTCACCTACTGAAAGAGAATGCATAATTAATTTAAGAGAGGAAAAAAAGAAAAGATAAGAAGATGAAAGAAAGAAAGAGATACTTGTCAAAAAGACAATGTAGAGAGGAGACTTTCGAAATTACGGCACAGGGCGACAATAAGTATCGCCAGCATAGTTTCTTAAGAAGAAAATATTGCTGAAGTAGAGGAATGACAAGAATTCGCATTGACAATTGACAGTCAGACCGGCTATAGCGGAGAAGTAATCTTGGCAAAGATTCCAAGGGGGTAATCAGTGGTTGACTTGGGTGGAACAAGTGGTTAGCTTGGGTGGAACCAGTGGCTAGCTTGGGTGGAACAGAGGAAGGGAGTTCAATGAACTATCTTGGGCTGCTGGGGCTTGGTCACTGACGTCAGTGTACTTAGTCGCTCACCAGAGCGTTGAGAACGACGAGGATTTTTTCTTGCTTGTTTTTGGTTTTCCTACAAAGTCTCTCTGCCTCAAGAAGAGTGGGGAATTCTTGGATAAGAGTTTTGAGTTCTCTCAGCGCCTGCAAAGACTCCTTGAAGTCTGTGAGGTCTGTTGCCTGTTCGGTGTCTACTTCTTCAATTTTTCCTTCAGGATTTGGGAAAGTCTTTTTCTGTACTGTGGCTGCTTGAACGTAGCTCTTTCTATTATGTCTCACCGCTGGTTTCGTGATTACTGGCAAGGCTTTACAGCCTTTCCAGGCCGCTAAGTGTCCTTTTTCACCGCAATAAAGGCAAAGAGAGAGAGAGAGAGAGAGACGCATCTCGCCTAAATAGCGATGGCGCGCCTACGTCACAGCTACGTACTGAACTCGGACCTCACAGGTCAAGAGTTGAAGAAGAAGGGGTCTCAGGCTGTTCCCCACTTTCTTTCAAAATTCGCCATGATGTGGGCCAACGACCGGATGTCCAAAGAACAACTTTTTCCCAGCTCAAGCCCAGGCTTGCGAAGCGGATATTCACACGAGGTTTCTCCATGAATCCAAAGAATTCTGTATCTTACCCATTCGATTTTTTTGTTAATCAATAGAAAATATATTCAAGAATTGCGGAATATATATATTCAAAGAATCGCGTATTTTATCAATCTGATTAAGATTTAAAACCCAGGAAGAAGGAAATAACCTAAAATAGCCTCATTTTGAAAAAATACCAAGCAAGAGTAACCCATTAGACACTTATACTAAATCATATTTAAGTTATGAAATTAATTTATAAAATTCAATAAACAATGAAGAAGGAAGATAAACTCATTTGATACTTATAAGATCACCTCTCTAAACATATGAAAAATAAGATTTTAAATTATAAAATTAAGTTATAAAATTCAATTAACACATGAAGAAAGAAGACAATTTATTTGTAAAAGTCTTTGGAAAAAGTCTCTTGGAAGTCCAATCATGGAAAAGATTTAAATAAAAATTGACACGCCAATTTCCTCCCCCAAAAAATGAAATTGACACACACATTACTCATAGTGATTTTGCATGAATAAAAAAATAGCAAATACAAATTGAGATCACTAGTAGCATCCCCACAAAACCAAAAGTAGCATCACTACAAATCTCAAACAAAACAGCTCAAGTGCTGCCCATTTTTGTTATACCTAATAGTTTTAATCTTGTTTCTTGAAGGTGGGGTTGCGGCCTGTTTGTGAGTTCATGACTATCAACTTCTCTTTGCAAGCCATTGATCATATGATTAACTCTGCTGCAAAGGCATTCTATATGTCAGCTGGAAAAGTAAGATTTAAGCTTTATTTGAAGTATAACTGCTTTTATGCAATTTAATGTTCCTGAACAAATTATTGTTTATTGTTAAGAGACCATGTTTTCAAAAGAAGATTTGTATTAATGTCTGCTAAAAGAGTTTTCTTATTAAAAAGCGTATTTTGGAAGCATACATTTTTTTCAATAGTATACCAATGTTTATGAACAGATTTAAAAATTTTGAAGCCTAATATTTTTTAAGTAATTGTAGAACATTTCACTTCAAGCGGTGAGTTTCAAGATGGATCAGCCATACTTTTTTCTACAGATTACTTAAGAAATGTACCATTTACTGTGTGCTAGCTGCTTTAATGCTAATCATGGAGGAGAGAGTTTCCTAGCTTGGTTATTAATATGTTTAAAAGCATCAAACAGAATTAAAATTCATTTCCCAATTAGTCTGTAATTAAAATTTGAATGCTTTCCTCGTTCGAAATAGTAGAATATCTATTACCGTTAATATGAATTTGCAATAGTAACAGCAAAATTGTTTATTCAGTATTTGGTAGAAATAAGTTACAATTATTCTTAGTTTTGATCAGTTATAAATTTTTGGTGGTTAAGCAGTTACTTCATGTGTTCATGAATTTTTTTTTTATTGGTGCAGCTCTATTGGTAATTCTGCTAATGTATCAGAAAGAATTTTATTTTTTCAGGTTTATCTTTTGTTTTCAGAAACAAGAATAATTTTCTGTTTTTAAAAACAAGTTTAAAAAATTAAGTTTTAATTTAGAGTCTATTATGATTAATGCAGCATTTTGTCCTTGCTATTCCAGAAACTGCATTGATTTATTAGATAATATATTAACCGCTTAAAGACCAAATTATTTTGAAACCTATGATATTTAGAACGAGTTAACTTGGGTTATGTCCTTAAGCGAATAAAAAACATCCAGACACTTAATTAGTACCTTTCACATTTTGTTACACCTATTACTGTTTAAAAATATTCTCATAATTGCTATTTGCCTTTAGAATTTTCCTTGCCTTAAACTTTATATTTCTCAAAAATGGTTTTTATTCCTGTATCTCAGATTAATGTCCCAATAGTTTTTCGAGGGCCTAATGGTGCTGCTTCAGGTATGGCAGCCCAACATTCGCAGTGCTTTGCAGCTTGGTTTGCCAATTGCCCAGGCCTCAAGGTCATATCACCATATTCCTCAGAAGATTGCTCAAGAGTGCTATTCGTGACCCAGATCTAGGTGATAATGATTAACTGTTTTGGAATTTTAATTTCTCTTCAATAAAATTTCTTTGTGAGGAAAAGTACAAATCTTTTTCAATTAGTTCAAATCAGAATTCATTTTATCACCACTTAAAGTACTTAACTGCGTCAAATTGATATCTCTTAGCTAATAAAGATCTGTCATTTTATTTCAGAGTCAACACATACTGTCACTTATGTCTTTTATTGTTATAGATGTTCAAGTCTTGTTTTAATTTAGGTTTTTAATAGATTGTGTAAATCAAAATTTCAAAGGAAATGCCATTTTCTTTTCATTTTAAACAAAGCATAATTTTTTTTGTTATCTGATTTTTAATGGAGTGTATTAAATTAGATAGGTTATTACAATGTGCGCAAGTTTATAATTCTGTATTTCAGTTATTTTACATGATTAGTATTTCCTTAAGTGTAGTTACTGAAAAAAATTATGCTTATTGGCTACCTTCTCTGATAACTGTCAGAAAATTCATCTTTTTTTTTTCATTTTACTAAGAATCATCATTTCCAAATAAAACTTATTTTTCCGTTGTTTTCTTGGAGAATGAGCTTATGTATGGTGTACCTTTTGAAGTGTCGGATGAAGTGATGTCAAAAGACTTTGTTCCTCCAATTGGAAAGGCTAAAATTGAAAAAGTTGGTATGTTTGTTTTGGAAATAAATTTAATAGTATTCTATATGCTTTTTTAAAAATATAAAAGTAGCTCATATCACCAAATATTTTTTCTTTACAAATTCAGTGTTTTTCAGGAATCATCGTATTTGCATTCACACCTGTATTTGTTCATATTAAAAAAAAAAATTATATCTTTCCAAATTTCTCGCATACAACAGGCTAATATATTTTTTGCATCTTAGAAATATTTTCACCACTTGTTTTAATTCTTATCCCTTTAAGACCGAGCCTGCACAATCATGTGGGTTAGACATTAGTTTATATTTCTGCTTCCTGGTTAGCTGTATGCAGTAAATGCCAGAAGAAATTATTTTTCTTGTTTCCTGAATTTCTACAGATCTATTTTTCTCATTAGATGACAGATACCATCCATTTTTGAGTTGTAGTTGGCGTTTAATCGATTGGTTACAAAAATATGTCTGGTCTTAAAGGGTTATTATTTAGAAATTCTAATGATATATCCTACTCTTTATAGTGGCATTTTGTTCATCAAGAAAAGTCTTCAATGTCATTTAGGATGATTGATTGAAAATGCCTAACAAAAGTAAATTGCTTGAAGCCCTTATTTGGCTCTAATGAGTTATCAATAATTAGAAAAAGAGAACATAATATTTCATGCCTAAGGATAAATTTTGTTTTGTATAGTAAAATTTTGACATTCCATGTATACATACTATTTTTCTTAGTGGTATTTAAATGCAAACTCTTTGGCATACAATAATGTTCATCTTCTTTATAAAAGTACACTGGGACTTGAAATATTTGACTGCATTATTAGGTTGATACTAATAAATGTATCAAAAGTATTTAAAAATATTTTTTAATTAATATATTCAAAAACATTCAGTCGATTACTCTACCATTTATATCGACTAGACTGTTTATGCAAGACAGTATGCAGTTGATAGAGCAAGACATTTATTAAGAGAACACTAGGCCTGGAACACTGTTTAAAAAACCTTCTTACAAAATTGATAAATACATTGCTTTCAGCTCTCTATTTCTCTTCCCCCCCAGCGAAAGAAAAATGCATGGCTAGTTAACTTGCAAGTCTTTGGCTTGTCAACTTGCTTATCTTTTGCATGATGATTTCATTTTCAAACTAGAGTCATCTTGTGTGTGTGTGGGGGGGGGGTTGCTTTAAGTTGAATCAAGAGAATTTAGACTTTAATTTTGATAAGTGATTCATAACAGTAATTGCGATTATATTGAGTAGTATCTTTTGTATATAAATGTTGTTGTATTGATACTTTTTCAATTTCTTCAAATTTACACCCATTTTTTTCCTATATAGAATATAAAATTATGCAGTGCAAATAACTTTATAATGGTAATACTGAATATTTCATTCTACAGGCCAGCATATAACATTAATAGCCCATTCCAAAGCAGTTGGGATATGTCTGGATGCAGCAAAAGAATTATCTACAAGTGGTATAGAATGTGAGGTAATTTTGTATAGAAAAATGGAATTGTGTTCAGGGGTGGCTCGTGCATATGGATTGCAGCACCTCCAACATTTTCGATTGTGTAAATTTAATCAGTTCATTTTATTTCATAATTAATATTTAAATATATCAACAATCTAACGAAATTTTACATTAAATTATTTCGATCTTCAGATGAAACACGAGGAAAAACTGAGAAAGAAAACAAAGTTCCCTATCTTATTTTTTCACTACCTGAAGATTATGCGCAAAGGAAAAAGCAACCGCAAGTAACTAGAACTGTGGATTTTTGCAGCACTAAATTCTGCATGCGAAGTTACACAGAGCAGGCTTTCACTATCACAATTGTAAGCTGAAAGGGTACTGTCGAAGTGGACACTTTCTGTCGCGTTAGAAATGGAGTTTTAAACATTTTCCCGCGTGCTAAAACTTTGAAAAGAAATGAAGGATAATTAATGACAAATAAAAATTTAATTGAAAAAAGTTTTTTATAGTAATGAAATTTCTTGCAATCCAAAGGATTTTATCGATAATTTTTAGTTATAAATGCTGCTACATATGAGAAATTTTCTTGACCCCCAATATTCTGTACCTTTCTATTTGGGAACTTGATTCATTGTTTAAGAAGCCTCTATTTGGAATAAAAAATGGTTCGCTTAAAGGAACAGAATTTCGTAAAGGATAATGATAATTATATTCCCACTTTAAAATATTGCAGTCCACCTTTAGATAGATGTAATAGAATAAATTAATCCTTTTTTTTTTTTTCCTCATCTTGGCAATTCCTGTTACTACATACTACATCAGAATTTGAACTCAGCTTTTTAACATTAAAGAAATATATATATATATATATATATATATATATATATATATATTCTGACTCACACAATATGAATTGGTCTAAGTTGTATGTAGCTGTTATGATTTCAATGAATAAAAAAAATTTTAATCCTATTACAAGTATCAAGGTTAACATTTTTTATCTTTCGCTGAAAACAAAACAAGAAGAATGGATTTTATTTTTAAGTAATTTTTAATAGTACTAATAAATAGTATTCGCTTATGCTTCTTTCGATATTAGTTATAGCATCATTTTTTTGGTTAATTAATAAGCAAATTATTTTATTTCTGTACTATAATGTCATTTTAATCTTCAACCACAGCTGTGTAGTTTTAGAAAGTTTATTCATTAAATATAAAACTACTCAAAGTTAATGAAAAAAGCCACCCCCAAGATTATATAACATGAGCCGCCACTGTTTGTATTCTATTATTAAGACTTAAGGGTAGATTCTGAATTATGCTTCTCACACTATAAAGTGGACACATAAATAAATGGATTTAATTTTTTAAACTGAAAAATATGAAAATATTAAATATATTGATTTCCCAATTGTAGGTGATCAATCTGCGCACCATCCGGCCTTTGGATGAACAATGCATCCTTGAGTCTGTGATGAAGACTCATCATTTGGTGACAGTAGAACAGGGTTGGCCACAGTGTGGTATTGGGTCAGAGATTTGTGCTCGTGTTATAGAGAGTAAGTATATTTCTATTTTTAACCAATACCAACAGTATCAGGTTTCCTGATGGGTCATCTAGTACATATTTGGATGGCACAAAAACAATTTTGTATTGTTTTCAAAAGTAAGATTTTGGTAAGATACTGAAAAGCTGTTAATCATTTTCATTCAAATTAACTTTTTATTTCTTTTTAATTAAGCTTATTTTTGTATGTCTTCAAGTCCAGATCAAATTACCAATAATATTTTAAGCTTAAACATTAAGTTTCTGAAACAAGGGAAAATCATTTTATTTTAGTGTTCACTGATATGTGAATTTTAATTGTTACTGAAAGAGGCAGCAGGTATAAAACTGCTATATATTCTGAATGCATTCCATTGTTTTCTACTTTAAAATGCATTTAAACCATACTACTACTAAAAAAACTACAATTAAATCTTTCTGTTTAAGCAATTATATGTCACTAGTTTTGCTCTCATGCATATCTACACAATTACAAAAAAGACACTATTAAATAAGAAAACTTCTATTTAAAAAAACAACTTAAGATTTGTTATTTAAATTTTATGTTACAAGTGATACTTAAACCTTATTGGGGACCCCACCTGAATTGTTGTTCTGTTGGTAACAAATGACTGAGATGGTAAAAATTATAATGTTATGTGAATTAGTCATAATTCTATCCCTTTTTTTCCCCTGCTAAAACCTCAAAATTCAACTTTTTTGAACAATTGTGAACATTTAGAGAAAGACTAAGATTTTTCTTCCAATCAACTAAGCTATACTTACTAGAAACTTTTTAAATAAATCTGTTCAGTTTATACAAAGTCTTGCTTTTGACTTAAAAAAATCAACCTTTTTTTTGCTAAAAATGTTTCAGGCCCAGCTTTTGATTACCTGGATGCACCAGTGGTTCGAGTTACAGGAGCTGATGTTCCCATGCCCTACACCAAAAGTTTGGAACCCCTCACAATACCTCTATCACAGGATGTGGTTATGGCAGTAAAGAAAGTTCTGAATGTGCAATAACAATTCTCATCAATAGAAAACTAAATTCCCGAGTAGAACAATGAAAATTCTTAATATATATACATTGTACATATCCTGTGTTGCAGTTCTGTTATGTATTTATTACCATGAAATTTATTGATTTGTTTGAAATAAAATGTTTCTAAATATGTAGGTTGTATCCTCATAAAACATGATACAATATATAAAGGTTGCTACAAGGCGTCTCAAAAATATTAGTTCTAATTTTTAGAAGTGGTGGATAACATCTAAAGGAAGGAGAATTATTGTGTATAAATCCATATCGAGAAACATCATGGGAAAACAGTAGCAAATATACAAGATCTGAAATGACACAAGATGGGAATGGGAAATCATTTATTGACGATGATTATTATAGTTGGTGTGCTAGAAGAATACTTTAGAAACTTCAAATGTCTACTATGACATATCATGAAATGCAGCATGACAGTGACCATTGATTCTCGGACATAGTCAAACTCGGCTGGACTTTCTTTGATAGTGGCAGGAACATGTGCCTGATGATCTGCAGGAAGCAGTAACTAAACCCTTTGGAGATGAATGGGGTATAAATAATAGTTGTGCAAAACGCATTATAGTCCAGTAAATGAAGGGTTTGAAGAAAAAAAAATATAGTTTTGGAAATTGGTACACATGTTCGTGAGGAGCTTATGATGAACATACTCCCCCCCCCCCCCCCCCCCCCCCCCCCCCCCGAGCTCATAGCGCCATCTTGGGTTTCATCTCCCCTTTTTAGTTTTTCCTGAATATCTCGAAAACTATTCAGTTTACAGATTACAAATGATTTAACAAATTAAAGAGTGTAAAATTCCCTACAAATACATACTTTTATTTTTCTTCCAGCTTTGATAGTCTTGAAGATAATGGGTCTCAAAGGTTGCTACCATCTTGGATTTCCTCATCCCCTTTTCAATTTTTCTTGAATATCTCGAAAACTATTCAAAATTGAAATTGCATGTGAATTAACAAATAAAAGAGCGTGCAATTCCCAAAGATAGGTACTTTGATTTTTCTTCATGCTTTAATAGTTTGATATAATTGGTCTAAAAAAGGATGAATTTGTAAACATTTTTAATTGATAGTACAATAAACGAAGGGTTTGAAGAAAAACAAAAAAAAATCATATAGTTTTTAAAATTGGTACAAATGTTCTCGAGGGTCTCTTGTTGAACATATTAAAAGTCCCCGATCCTGGGGTGGGAGCTTACGCAGCCATCTTGGATTTTATCCCCCCATTTTTAGTTTTTCCCCAATATCTCGAAAAATATTTAATTCTAAAATTACAATTGATTTAACAAATTAAAGAGCGTAATATTCCCTACAAATACAAACTTTTGTTTTCCTTCCAGCTTTAATAGTTTCCGAGATAATGGGTCTTGAAGTTTTTTGCCATCTTGGATTTCATCCCCCTTTTTTAGTTTCTCTTGAATATCTCAAAATCTATTCAATTTTTAAATTATATGTAAACAGCAAATTAAAGAGAGTAAAATTCCTTACAAATGCTTGCTTTTATTTTTGTTTTAGCTT